>WBNM01025516.1:0-20012 GCA_013399055.1 Ramphastos sulfuratus
TTACAGCAGCATTTCTATATCTGGAGGTGCCTGCAAGAAATCTGGGAAGGAATTGTTTAGGAGGACCTGTAGTGATAGGATGAGGGGCACTGGTTTGAAACTAGAGATGACCTCTGGAGGTCCCTTCCAAGCCCTAACATTCTGTGATTCTGTGACCTGCTCTGAGAACAAAAGAGGTTCTATGGTGATGGAGGCTGCTGCATCCCTTCTTGTTGGTTTCTGAGACTGTGCTGAACAGTGTAGATGGAGTGTGCAGGGAGAAGGAATGGGATGAGCTGATTAAAGCCATTCCATTAGTCAGTGTAGTGATTTCTTTTCCTTTTCTCCCCCACACCTCACTGAGCGCTTGACGAACAATTCTGAGAATTCTGAAGCAATTCTATCATTTAAACATTGCAGTTCTCTTCTTACAGTTCCAAAGCACTCAACATTCTCACTAGCTTCAGAGAAGCTCACACAGAGATGCTCCTTTTATTTGTGCCTCAGTTCTGAAAGGGGGAAGGGGACTCTGTTGAGAGGTGATGTCCTTTTGTTCAGAACACCAAGTGCTAATCTTATGACTCCTTTGTCCCTCTGAGTAGACCTTGAACAGATGAGATTTTTCCTCCTGTCCTGTGCTTGGCTCGAGTGTGTGGAGGTGAAGCAGGAAATCAGATCAAACCTGTTTTGTTAAGTCCCTGTTCGTTGTCAGTCTCTGCTCTGAGGAGCACTGCAGACCCCTTGAAGCAAGATCACACTGCTTTTGTCTGTGAATTTGCCCCCGAGATTGACTGTCTTGGAAAATGCACAAAATGCTCTAAGAGCCATGAAAGTAACTCGGGGTTCATTGAGGGAGGATGGTGGTGCTTAGTCCTTAGCACTGTCTCATGTGGAATCTGTCGTTACCAGGGCCTGGCAGTGGTGTGAGCTGAGTGGTTTTTGGATGAGAGGGTGGTGTTGGCGTGACAGAGCAAGCTGTCTAGTGATGGATTCCTGCATCCTTCTGATGCTGAAGAGCAGTAAGATTTCTGGTTGCACTAGAGTTACTTTTCCCTGGTTTGACCCAGTTTTGACCAGTAGATGCTGGTCCCACCAGCTGTGGACCAGTAGAACCTCACCCCAGGATAATGTGGAAAACAGCCCCTCCAAGGTTCAGCATCCCCATCAAGCTTCAGCATGGCCAATGATTCCAGAGAGACAGCGGCACCGAGACTGCCTGCGACACCGAGACCAGGTCCAGCACCGAGACCGGCTGCGGCACCGAGACCTGCTGCGGCACCGAGACCGGCTGCGGCACCGAGACCTGCTGCGGCACCGAGACCGGCTGCGGCACCGAGACCAGGTCCAGCACCGAGACCTGCTGCGGCACCGAGACCGGCTGCGGCACCGAGACCAGGTCCAGCACCGAGACCTGCTGCGGCACCGAGACCGGCTGCAGCGGTTCCCGCTCTGGCTGCGCAAGCGCTCAGGCCGCGCCCCGCAGCGGAGGCAGCCGGAGACCGGGGTGGAGGGACGGCGAGGGCGGAGCGGTTCGCTCAGGCGCCTGCGGGAGGTTCTCCGCCTCTGCTCTTCCCTGCTGGGACCCCATCCTGAGCACTGCTTGCGGTTTTGGACTCTCAGTTTAAGAGGGTCCAGCAGAGGGCTACGAGGATGATGAGGGGACTGGAGCATTGCCTGATGAGGAGAGGCTGAGGGACCTGGGGCTGTTTAATTTGGAGAAGAGAAGGCTGAGAGGGGATCTAATAAACATCTGAGGGCAGGGGGTCAGGAGTGGGGGACAGGCTCTGCTCACTTGCTCCCTGGGATAGGACAAGGAGCAATGGATGGAAGCTGCAGCACAGGAGGTTCCACCTCAACACAGGGGGGAACTTCTTGACTGTAAGGGTCCCAGAGCACTGGCACAGGCTGCCCAGAGAGGTTGTGGAGTCTCCTTCTCTGGAGCCTTTCCAGGCCTGTCTGGATGTGTTCCTCTGTGACCTGAGCTAGGTTGTATGGCTCTTGGCAGGGGGGATGGACTCAATGATTTCTTCCAACCCCTGACATCCTATGAGCCTGTGATGCTGTGATCCTGTGACTGATGCAGCTGGGGTCATTCACCTACATCAGAGGGGATGCTCTTGGGATCTTCTTGATACTGGTTTTGGAAGCCATCAGAGCCCTTGGGAGGGCACTTGCAGGATGACCAGAGGATTTGATCCAGCCAACACGGATTTAGGAGGGGCAGTCCTTCTGCTCTGTGCTCAGCACTGGTCAGGCCACACCTTGAGTGCTGTGTCCAGTTCTGGGCCCTTCANCTGTGATCAAGGACATCAGGTGTGAGCATTATTTCACAGAGAACTCTGAGATCAGAGGGTCAGAAGAAATGCTGTTGGCTGCAAGCTCTTGCTGTTCTTGGAAAGGAGAACCCAGGGCTGTGCATTTCTAGGACAGGCTGCAATGCCTGTCGCAGGAAAGGTGGGCACAGGGTGGAAACTCCCCTTTAGGGACTGAGGCAAACAAAGAAAGGTTTCAGAGTGCTCATTGCAGAATCACAGAACTGTCAGGGCTGGAAGGGAGTTCAAGCATCATCCAGTTCCAACCCCCTACCATGGGCAGAGACACCTCACACTAGATCAGGTTGCCCAGAGCCACATCCAGCCTGGCTTTAAAAACTCTAAGCAATGAGGCTTCCACCACCTCCCTGGGCAACCTGTGCCAGTCTCTCACCACCCTCATGATGAAGAACTTCTTCCTAATGTCTAATCTGAATCTGCTCTCCTCCAACTTGGATCCATCCCCCCCCAGCTATCACTACTTGACACCCTAAAAAGTCCCTCCCCAGCTTTCTTGTAGCCCCCTTCAGATACTGGAAGGCCACAAGAAGGTCTCCTCAGAGCCTTCTCTTCTCCAAATGGAACAGCCCCAACTCTCTCAGCCTGTCCCCACAGCAGAGCAGCTCCAGCCCTCTGGGCATCCTCGTGGCCCTTCTCCAGACAGCTTCCAGCACCTCCAGACCTTTCCTGTCCCAGGGGCTCCAGAACTGGACACAGAGCTCCAGGTGGGGTCTCAGCAGAGCGGTGCAGAGGGGCAGAATCCCCTCCCTTGCTCTGCTGCCCACACTGCTCTGGATGCTCCACAGGCTCTGGTTGGCTCTCTGGGCTGCAGGTGCACACTGCTGGCTCATGTTGAGCTCCTCGTCCATCAGCACCCCCAAGTCCCTTTCCTCAGGGCTGCTCTCAAGCCAGGCACTGCCCAGCCTGTATCAGTCCCCAGGATTGCCCTGACCCAGCTGCAGGACCTTGCATTGCTGAACCTCATGAGGTTGGCTTAGGCCCAGGTCTGCAGCCTGTGCAGGTCCCTCTGGATGGACCTGCTGTCAGCCACAGCACATATATTGGTGCTGAGGGAGCCTCCATGCAACTATCCATGGCACCAGTGAAGATGTTAAACCAGACTGGTGCAGTACTGATCCTTGAGGGACTCCTCTTGACAGTGCCTGCACTTGGGCATGGATCCACTGACAGCCACTCTTTGGGTGCAGCCATCAAGCCATCCAGCAAGCCAATTGCTCTTCTTGGATCATAGAAGAACCCAAGTGCTGGACACACACATTTCAGCTGGGTCTCCAGGTTCCCAGACCAGAGCTGTGGGGCTTCTAAACAGCTGTTTAAATGAGTGCTAAAGCCACAAAATGGCTTTTCACATGCCAAAGCTTCACACGCTTTCAGTATGGAACAATGTCCATGCAGCCTGTCAGAGCTCCATGGCTGGCTGAGTCCCTCGTGTGTGTAGCACTGCACAGGTGCTTGGTAAGAGAGCAAGAGGATTTGCAGACCCCTCCAGCTATTTCCTGTTGCAACTGGAAGCTTGTCATCTCACTATCCAGCCATTCACCTCTGAGATGCAGTTCATTGAACATTCAGTCCATGGATAGTACAGCAGGGAGGGATTGCTAAGAACTTGAGGTTTGAAAGAGTCCAAACAAGCTGGAGCTGATTTTTTTTTTTTTTTTTGGTGATAGCCCAGGGAGAAATTAACTCTGCTCATTCACTTTTGATTCACCCTGCAGCATAAAGGGAGCTGCAGACACTTCCAGCTGAATGGAAAGGTTGTTGAGTCACCATTTTATCTCTCTGTTTACTTGCTATTTTGCAGCTGCTTTTACCATTCTTCACTGAGCTGCCACAGCCATCTCTGGGAGTGGGAGGCTTTTCTTTCCCTGGCGGTGCAGGAAGGGCAGTGCTAATCCAAATCATTGCTGCCAGCTCTAGGGGGCTTTGCATTTAAAGTGCAGGTCATGGAGTAGAATTTATAAGAGCAATTGACTGTCTCCAAGTGTTAGGGAAGGGTATCCTGGGCTTTGTCAATGAAAATCCCTGCACTTCTGAATTAGGCTTTAAAGGACTTATGTGAAATGTGCCTCACCTGGGACTTGGGGCTTTGGGTACTACCATACTACAGGTCAGTAATAACTCTATAAGTGCCTTGCTCGATCTCTGTATTTCAGCTATAGGAGCTGCACTGGATTCTCCCTGCTGTGCAGGCTATAATTCAGGAGCAGCACCAAATCAAAGTGCATCATCCAATTCCTTATTCAGAGGTGACATGCAAAGATGTCATGGTCCTGCTGCACCTTCTACACTTGGGAATGGGACAGCCTGGAGTGCCAAGGAAAACCAGAACTGATCACAGAATCATAGAATCCTTTTCATTGGAAAAGGCCTTCAAGATCATCCAGTCCAACCATTCTCTAACTCCACCCAGGCTGGGGGTGCTCAAGGCCAGGCTAGATGAGGCCTTGAGCAGCTGAGTCTAGTTGAGAGGTGTCCCTGCCTGTGGCAGGAGGTTGGGGGAGGTGATCTCTGAGGCCCCTTCCAACCTGAGCCATTCTAGGGTTCTCTGATTCCCTTATTTATAGGCAGTTTCAGGTACTGCTACCTGTTGTTGCTTTTTTCAGGTAGCAGTTTATAATGGTTAACTTCTAATGCTTCATATGTACAGTGAAAAATGCAAAATACTTCCATACTGAAGGCCTGGCCTCCTTCCTGTCTCATGTTTCAGTGATTACTTCAGATGACATTCCAATAAATTGTGTCTTCAGTATAGCCTGGGAGGTGATCTGTTGGGGAAAACCAAGGGCATCTTGGAGTGGATTAGAAGGGCTGTGGAGAGTAGGTTGACAGAGGTTCTCCTCCTCCTCCACACTGCCCTAGTCAGGCTGCATCTGGAATCCTGTGTCCAGTTCTGGCCCCCTCCGCCCAAGAAGGACCTCAGGGAACTTCCTGAGAGAGCCCAGCCCAGAGCCACCAAGCTGCTGCAGGCAGTGGAACATCTCCTGTGAGCACAGGCTGAGGGAGCTGGGGCTTGGAGCTTGGAGCAGAGGAGCCTGAGGAGTACCCTCATTGCTGCTAATAAAGATGTGCTTGGACGCAGCCAGGCTCTGCTCAGGGATGTCCAGTGACAGGACAAGGGGCACTGGGTGCCAGCTGGAGCAGAGGCGGTGCCAGGGAAACAAGAGGGAAAACTTTGTCATTGTGAGGGTGCTGGAGCCCTGGAGCAGGCTGCCCAGAGAGATTGTGGAGTCTCCTTCTTTGGGGACATTCAAATCCCACCTGGATGCATTCCTGTGTGACCTACCCTGGGTGCTCCTGCTCTGGCAGGCAAGTTGGACTGGATGATCTCTGGAGGTGCCTTCCAACCCCTAACATTCTGTCACTCTCTGTGTGTTGCACATGACCTCCCAGTTCCCCAGACAGCTGCAAGAAGCCACAGCAGCAACTCAACACAGTAAGTTCAAAGGACACTTTAGGCAATTTCTTACTTTTCAGTTAAGTAAAATTGGATTTTTAAAAAGCTGCCATTCTGATGTAGGAGGTTGCTAATTAATGTGTTTCAGCATCACATTTCATTTCAGGACCAGTTTGTGCAGCCGTGAGAGATTGTGCTGGTTTGAGGCTAATTGGAATATTTTAATAGAGAAAATTATATTGTAGGCTGTGAAAAGGAAACAGTGGTGATGTCTACTTCACTCATGGGCTTGCTGAGATGTTTAAGAAAGAACTCAAAACATAGATAAGCCACTTGGTAGTCAGTCTCTGGGGCACAGTGTCTTGGGCGATCTAGCTTCTGGCTTCCTTCTCTCTGCTGAGTAATTTCACTAACCACTTTTCTTCTAACCCCCCTGGCCAAGCCTCAAAAACTTACCTTGGGGTAAGGTATAGGGGTGGGGAGAAGGTGGAAGGGTGGTTGGGAGCCCCTCCTGGGGTCTCTGATTTCTGGGAGAGGTGTTGTGTTTCTGTATTCCCTTTAACTTGTATATTTCTGTAACTATTCCTGTCTATTGTGTATATATCTGCTTGTATATTGTGCTAAGCTGTAAATAGAGCTTCAGTCCTGAACTTCCAGCTGGCTGAGTTCTAGTCTGGGTCATTTTACAAAGTGTGGGGGGGCAGGGAACTCCCAAACCATCACAGAGACGAAGGCATGTTCCATCAAGTCAAGACAGCCCTCATGCAGCTTGCTGCCCAAGCAGGTCAGTAGCATCCCGCAGGAGCTGACCTGCTCTTCTCAAAACCACTGGAGCAAATGATTAGATGCTTGAGGGCAGTGTGTCAGGGAATCACCAGATGCGGTGGACTCATGCAATGTTGGGGATCGCTAGGTGTGGGGGGTAGATGATGTGAGGAGGGATGACCAGACACCAATTCAGTGCATCGCCCCTTTATTGCAGCAAGTCAGCATGCACTTACACAGGTGTGCTGGTTTGAGATAATTGGNTCGTTAGTAGGATGCAACAGCAGTGTGCCACTAAGGCACAGCAGTCTGGGTGGCCTCATGCCGCACATAGCTCTTGGTCAGGTATTAAACAAGCTTGTATCTGGTGCCTGGGTTCTTGGGTGTGCAACTGCTGGTGCACAGGAATACTCTTTTTGTTGCTCAAGGAGAAAGGAAAAGACTTTTGAGAGTGGTGTCTGTTTGGAGGGGAGGTGGAAGCAGTGAGCAGTGTTTATTTTTACCTCTTTGGTCAAATAAGTTCATTGATGTGATGCTTGCAGTGGTGCTTGCAGCCCAGGCGCAAGAGTCTCTGTGTCTGCACAGACAGAACAGTGACAGGGATTGCAGGTCTGGGGCTCATCTGTGCTCTCCTTTGCTTTGCTAATTTTGCCTCCTTTGATATCTGAAATTCAGTTCTGAGAGCAGACACCTTGAGACATTTATTTGTATGGGTTGGTAGAGACCAGTCACAGTATTCATGCTGAAAAGCCTCTCTCTGAGGCAATTTGTGCCCACAGGTGCTTGCTGTCAAAGTGCTTGAGCATACCTGTCTAACTGCACCCTGAAACGAGATGCTCTCACCTTCTGCTAGGCATCCACAGCTCCTGCCTCCTTTTATTGGACCTCTGCTTTCACTTCTGTTTATTTAGGAACGAGTTTTAACAGTATCACCTTCTATGCCTTACTTGAGTGGAGAAGAAAGCTTGTAACCAGGCGACCATAGAATCGCAGAATAGTTTGGATTGGAAGGAACCTCCAAAAGACATCCCATCGAGCCACCCTGTACCCAGCAGGGACATTCTCCACTAGAGCAGGTTGCTCACAGCCTTGACCAGCCTCACTTTGAACACCTCCAGGTATGGGGCCTCAACTCCCTCCCTGGGCAGCCTGTTGCGGGGTTCCAGCACCCTCCTGGTGCAGAACTTGTTCCTCACATCCAATCTCAATTTACTCTGCTCTCATCTCAAACCATTGTCCCTTGTCCTGTCCCTGCAGGCCTTTGGGAACAGTCCCTCTGCAGCTCTTCAGCAATGTCTAAGCTCAGGAGCTTACAGCATTTTGTGTTTTCCTTTCTGGTTCTTCTTTTCCCAGATTCCTGCTGGACTCCCTTGCTGTTCTGCACTGAAGCTGTCTAGTTTCATTCTGCACTGACACCCAACGTTCTTTAGATTGCCTGAGGAAACTCAGGAGGGATGGATGCTTCTCTGAAGGACTTCCTTCTCCTACCTGCATGACCTCTTGTAGATCCTGTGGCTAGACCGAGTTGAACATTGTGGTGAGAATGAGCTGATGGCTAATGGGGAAAAAGCAGATCTTGCTACATGGTTGTTGGACTCTTGGTCTGGTGGCATATGTTTTAATGTCATTTTGAGTCAAAAACTGAGACGGGGAGAGCGCTAACTTGGTAGAGGTTGGTGATGGAGTGCTGCCTCCACAGAGCTGCCCTGCTACACTTATTGGTGCTAATTAGTGTGTGTCTGTTGAGCTTCCTTGTGACTCAGGCTGTTCTAATTAACACTTCCCTGCAGATTGCTGCTGAATTCCAGGAATCTCATTCATTTGTGGCATACATTTCACCATCCTAGGGAGAGAAATATATTTTGTGGCTTGATGTGTGTATGTCAGAGTTGGAGAGAGGTGACAAGACAGCTTGAGTGGGAGAGTGGTTAAAAATAATGCTGGGAACTGTGAGTGCAGCTTGTCTAACAGTTGGAAGGGAGCCCCAGGCTGTGTAATACCTACCTGAGACAACTACAGGAATATACAGTAGACCTGAAACCGCTGCAAAGTTTCCATCAGGGGCTGCAGCACCGAGGAACTTCCCAACAGGTTTCAGAAATCATTTGCAGCTTAGTATAGGAGACCCTTCTGACTTAGAGCTGTGGTAGCTGCCAGAGAGGCTGCCTGCTGCAGCAGAGAAAGGAGGAGCTGCAAAAGGCAGGCTGGCTCCTCAGGTACCGCTGAAGCAGCACGGGGTGTGGGCACTTCCATCCCAACAAAGGACTCTGGATCTGCTGGAAAGTCTTCCCCTCATCCCATAACTCTTCTTTCACCCTCTCAATATAGTCAAGCCTCTTTGGAAGTGGGAAGTGCCCGTGCAAGCTAGGACACTTGATTCCTTCTAGCAGAAGGAAGTACCAGCTAGAATGCTCCACCCTTCTAGTTTACAGATTCACGGATGGCGTTGGCTTGGAAGGGACCCTCAAAGGTCATCTTGTCCAACCCCCCTGCACTTCAGCAGGGAGTAGATCAGGCTCCCCAAGGCCACATCACATCTGATCCTGAATGTGTCCAGGGACAGGGCCTCAACCGCATTCCTGGGCAGCCTGTTCCAGTGTTTCACCACTCTCGTTGTGAAGAGCTTCCTCCTGCTGTCCAACCTGAATCATCATATTTACATGATCTGCTCTGTGTAAAACTTCATCTCTCACAGGGAAGGCCTCGGGAGTGAGAGGATTTGGGTGGATGTTGACACCTGCCCTCCATGAGGTAGGCTTTTCCTTGGTGCTTCTTGCTCTTTCCATCATTGCCCTCTGTGTGGGTTTTGTGTTTTGCTGCCTTTCTGCAGCGTTCCAAAAGCTCCACTGAAATGCAAAAGGCAACTTTTGTGTCTTAATGGCTTACTCAGAACGACTTTGCTTTTGCCATTTATCTTCATCCCTGCCTGCAACAGAACTAGTGGGCCAGCTCACAGCATTGTTTCCTTTAGCTGGCAGTGCTCCTACCCTGTCTTGTGCCACAAACTGGACTGCCTGGCCACTTTGCTCATTGTCTCAGGTCCAGTAGTTATTTTGAGCATCTTTCACACCCCCAAGAAAACCGAAGAGCCCAGCCTAAACCTGACAAGTGTAGAATGAGCCTCAGTCTCTCTGGTGTACAGAGCCTGCATGGAGCTCTCTAAATGTTGGTGATAGCAAACTCTAATTCTGGGCTTTGGGGTTGCTTTTTTTGTGTTTTGGTTTTGGCCATGGGTTGCTTTTTCAGCCTCACTTACAAAGAGCCTTTAATTTTATATCTCAGGGTCTATCTCTGTTGTTAAATGACTTCCAAAAGTGACTTTGGGCACCGATTCAACCCTGGATTGCCTCTGGGGAATCTAAGCTGAACTAAAGCTGTCTCCATCGCAGTAAAGAGTTGTTAACAGGATCCCAGCAGAAGAATAAACCAGAACAATCTGTTCACCTTACACAGACCAATACTGAGCATTTAATAGCTGAGCTTTGCCACTGGAGAGTAGTTGTCCATTGTCTTTCCATCTGCCCTTCTTCTGTCTTGGCTTGATTAGAACTGGCTTGAACTGGGCATAGGGATGTGGCTGGGAATGGAGATTTCACTAACGCTTAATCATTTGAAAAGGGCTTTGCAAAGAATGGGTTTGAAGAGTGGGTGTGGAAACAGGAAGCTGCCTGCTGTGAAGAGACGTTTTTCTAATCTCTTTCTGCTGTTCCTTAGAGCTTGGCTTTACCCTTCCCTGGCTTAATCTGAAGGGAAAATATTGACCTCTGGCAAATGTCGCGGAAAGCTGCAACCCAAGCACCAAATCTTCCTGGGATCATGAATGAGAAAGTTGTTTGCTTAATTGGAGGGGCAAGTATTTACCCTGCCTGTTATACATAAACCCCAACGTGACAGCTCACAGGCTCCGTACAATTCTCAGACATCCACAGCAGTGTGGCCAGAGATGGAGAGAGGAGATCCTGCCCCTCCACTCTGCTGAGACCTCACTTGCACAGGGCTCTGTCCAGCTCTGGAGCCCTCAATACAACAAGGACATGGACCTGATGGAGAGGGCCCAGAGGAGGCCACAAAGATGATCAGGGGGCTGGAGCAGCTCTGCTAGGAGGACAGGCTGAGGGAGCTGAGGGTGTTCAGTCTGGAGAAGAGAAGGCTCCAGGCAGACCTAAGAGCAGCCTGCCAGGACCTGAAGGGGCTATGAGAAGGCTGCAGAGAGATGGCTTGCAAGGGCCTGCAGGGACAGAATGAGGGCAGTGGTTTGAGATGAGAACAGAGCAGATTGTGACTGGATGTGAGGAACAAGTTCTGCACCAGGAGGGTGCTAGGACACTGCAGCATGTTGCCCAGGGAGGTGGTTGAGGCCCCATTCAAGGTGAGGCTGCTCTAGTAAAGGATGTCCCTGCTGAGTGCAGGGGGATTGGAGTGGATGGCCTTTGAAGGTCCCTTCCAATCCAAACCATTCTATAATTTTAAGTCCCTTCTGTCCCCAGTCCAAGACATACTTTGCTGTAGTTACACATCATGTAGGCAAAACCTGCATGAAAGAATTGGATGACATCTGTGCAGTTTGCAGTTGCTGGAATACAGACCTTCAGAGTTTCCTATGCCAGGACACCTGATGGAGAGAGAGCCTAGCTTCAGCACTTCCCCCCCTGCTCTTGGGAGATCTGATCAGCTTTCCCACACTGGGAATAGAGGCCTGGTTCCCCTCCTGCTGAGGTGGGAACAGTGTAATTCAATAATTAATGGGAAGAGTTCCCAGTTTCCCTGGGTATATCTAACAGGAGACTCTGGCTTCCCTTTTCACTGTAACATTAGCATTTTTATTAGAGAGAGTTGATTGAACCATCCATACTGGTGACCTGAGCAACATCTTCTGCTTGGAAGCATCTGCTTCATTAATCCTTTGCCCACTGCTACACATTGCACACACAAAACTCTTCTCTGGCCACTTTGTAGCACAATGAGCAAGAGCAACTTTTCAGCTCCTTCTTTCCTTCTTTCACCTGATGCTCTGCTGCTGCAGTATCTTCATTTCAGCACACTGGGGAACAAACATAGGAGGCATGGGGAACATGGGATGGTGGGACCATACAGCAATTCATATGTATCTTTCCCCTGAAAGGATTGCCAAGCCCTGGAATGGGCTGCCCAGCACAGTGATGGTGTCCCCATCCCTGGAGGTTCTCCAAAGAGGCAGGGGGTGGTGCTGAGGCCCATGGTTTAGCCCCAGCCTTGGTAGAGATGGAGAATGGTTGGACTGGATGATCTGAAAGGGCTTTTCCAACTAAAACAATTCTGTGATTCTATTCTGTAGTCACTTGAAGAGTTGTTGAAGTGTTCCTGGAGGACTGGTGCATGAAGTCCTCTCACAGTGCAGATAAACTGGGTCCTTTTCCCGTTCTCTCAAGTAAGATCATAGAATCATAGAATGGTGTAGGGTTGGAAGAGACTTCCAAAGGCCATCTAGTCCAACCTCTCCTGCCTTCTCTGGCCCATATGAGCTCCAGGGATAGGCAAAAAGATACCTTAGGACAGTGGGAGAAAGCTAGTGTAAGGGTTCAGGTCCAGGGTTTGTTCCCTCCTGCTCATGGAAAAGCACTGGCCAGGCAGTGAGCCTTACTCAAGGCAGTGGGGCAGGTCACTGAGGTGTGACAGAACAGGTAAATATGGGGTAGGGTGGTAATTTGGAGGCCTCTCCTCAACTGTTCTGCAGTGGTGTGTATGAGGTGGGGTTTTGGGATGCTCTCCTCTCTGCACTACTCTTTGCAGTCTGCAAGATTCTGATGTGTGGAAGCCCCAGAGGGGCTGCTGGAACATCCCTCCCTCATGAGGAATTTCCAGTGTTTGCTGGGGAGATAGCTGCAGAGTCATCAGTAGTGGCTAGAAGGAGACGAGATGGGGCATGGGGTTTAAAAAAAACACAGTAAACCTGTCTCTGGGTTTGTACAGTGGTTTCTGCAAGGGCTTGACTTATGGCAGAAAGCATCTGCTCATTAATTCTAAAATCTGGGAACTGCTCATTAGAAAGTAACTGCACAGCACCTCCACCTCCTTGGAGGTGTGCAGAAAATGTGGGTCGTGGTTTAGCGATGATGGTGGTGTCGGGTTGGTAGTTGGACTTGATGGTCTTAGAGGGCCTTTCCATTTTCTATGATGCTAAGAATGACTCCCTGTCTTGGTGCAACATCCCTCTGGAGCCACTGGGTTTAATGCCAGCATCAGCTGTCTTACATCCCTGCCAGAGCTGCTGGTAGCACCTTCCCGGTGCTGTTGGTGTCAGCAGCTGGTTGTTTCGCCACAGCACAGTAGCCAGAATCAGTCAGCTACCTTCTCAGCCTGATTCAAAGGTAGGATTTCACTGAGGAGTTCCAGGAGGGTGCTCCCTGCTTACCTAACAGCTGACTTAAGCACTTTGCTCTGGCTGAACTTTCCCTTTTGATAGATTTGCAGCCTTACAGCCGGAGCTTCGACTTTTAGCAATAAATGATCAGACGTTTCATCCGAAAACAGTCAACAGATCAACTGGGGGCTGAAAGCCTCCAAGTTCATGCAGATAAAATGAAAGTTTTGGAGAGGGTTATGTTTTTACTGTCGATTTTATTTTTCCCAGAGGTGGGATTGACTCTTCAAAAACTTTTTCATCACCTCAGTGTTTTCAGCTTTCAAACACTGCTTGACCCACTTTGCACTTAAGGAGGACAAGGGCTCTTTCAGCGGGTGACCTGTCAGCAAGGATGGGGCAGAAATCTCCAATCAGGGTCTGGGCAGTTTGAATTATTTGCCAGTGGACTTGTTTGGTTTGTGTGGGTTTGGTTCCTGGAACAATGCTGAAGCGATTGCCAGGCTGCGCAGGCTGAGGGACAGCTCAGCATGGAGAAGCCCACCAAAATAAATAGAAGGGGAAAATGTTTCTCTTTAGTGCCCACCGTTAAATGTTCATAGAGGTTTCAGTTTTCTTTGCTCCTGGTGGTTTCATCAAGGAAAATCACTCAGGTGTATCTGGAAACCTGCACTGTGGCATCTCTGTCATTTCGTGTTGGAGGAGATGCAGGCCTGAGCCAGATCTTAAATGCCTGCTTTTGCCCTTCCTAACTTCAGTTGCTCTGATCCTTCTGCAACACTGAATTTTTCCACCTGAAGTGATATTTAAAAGCCAAAGGACCCAAACCCTTCAGATTTATCTCTGATGAGTCAGTTGCACAGAAAAAAAAAAAAAAAAAGCACATTCAAAATATTTTCATGCAGCCTCAAAGCTTCTGCCCATGCCAACAAGTCCCCTTTAATTTCAGGATTTTAGAATCACAGAATCACAACATCATTTTGGGTGGAAAAGCCCTTCAAGAACATTGAGTCCAACCACTTTACCCAGGCTGATGCTAACTCATGGCCCTCAGCACCACCATCTCTGCCTTCTCAAAACACCTCCAGGGATGGGGATTCGAGCACCTCCCAGGGCAGCCTGTGCTAGTGGCCAAGAACCCTTTCAGTGAAGAAGTTTCTTCTAACGCCCAGCACAAACCTCCCCTGGCACAACCAAAGGCTTTTTGCTTTCATGCCCTGTCACTCATTACTAGGGAGAGGAGCCCAAGCCTCAGCTCAAGCAAGGGATGCAAAGAGCTGCAGGATTTGTAGAGGAAGGCTGTCATTTTTCCTATCTAATGCAGATGCCTGCACCCAGCTTTGTCCCAGCCTGTGTGGTGGCTGTGCTGGGGTCTCTGCCCACACCAGGATTACTTCTGCAGTAACTTTTTTTTTTTTTTTTTTTTTTTTTTTTTTTTTTTTTTCATTTTTCAATTGATGAGGATGTTTTAAAAATAAATAGTATTTAGAATCAGAGAATCAGTCAGGGTTGNGAGAAGCTGCCAAAGTCAGCAGTGTCTCCAAACACGACTGCCACAAGTTGTGGGAGTGACGCTGCCTCGGCAGCAGCAGGGTAGAGCCAAACCGCTCAGGTCTGCCCAGTGCGGAATAGCAGAGAGGAAATGGGCTGCAGTAAGGTCTGAGAGCAGCTGGGTCCGGGTGCTGCTGGCAGCTCTCTCAAAAGGACCCCAGGGCTTGGCAAGCCTGCAAATGTGCACAGAGCGGTGCAGAAGTGGGGAGAGACATCCAAAGGCAGGGACGGTGCAGAACCGAGAGCTGTGTGAAAAGGTAGGAGCTGTCCAAAAGCGAGGACAGTCCAAAATGGGAGCTCTGTCAAGGCAGGGGGCTCTGTCAAGGTGGGAGGCTCTATCAAGGCAGGGGGCTCTTTTAAGGCAGGAACTCTTTTAAGGCAGGAACTCTTTCAAGGTGAAGAGCACCTCACACCTTCTCCTTCTCTCTATTTATGCTTTTCTAGACAAAGTGTCCATTTGCCAGTTTATACTGGGTACGAAAACCCAGCCAGCCACTAGCCCAATGCCCAGCATGGGCTGCCACATGGCTTAGCACATGTGTGGGGAAAGGCAGCTGCTGCTGTGCCCCCCTCAAGCCCGCGGGGCAGAGGAGGAGGGGAAAGCAGTTTTCACGCCTTCTTCTCCTCCCCATTCAAACCCGCAGTGCGGGGAGAAGGAAGGAATTTGGAGTGCTCCAGAACTGCTGAGCCTCTCTGAGCTTGGCAATGTCTCTTTAAATCCCATGACTCGAGCAGCAGGCCCGGGAGCACAGGCACAGCTCATGGGGATGACAGTCCTCAAGATGCTGCTGACAGCCCGGCATCAACTAGCAGAAGGCAAGCAGGCTGCGCTCTCCAAAGCTGCAGGAGCTGAGCCATTGTCCCTGGGGGCAGCAAAAGCCAAGTGCGTGCAGCACCCAGGAAGGAGGTGAGGTAGGGAGCACTGCTCAAAGCCCTGCCGGTCCCACAGCCCTAACCTGCCTCGGTGGAGCAGGAGCAGTTTCCCATGGCTGCACTGCCTGCTGCCACACTCAACAAATGGAGGATTCATTCCTGCCGTCCTGGCCGACTGCTTTCAGCTGCCTCCCAGATGCTGAGCAGCCAGAGACAAAGGGAAGATCATTTGTCACCCTGTTGGTGCAGGGTTTTCCTCTCCTTTTCCCTCCCCAGGGGCTCCGTTTCACTTGGTGCGTAATAAAATATGATACTGAGGGAGAAGTTAATGGATGGGTCAGGCCCTCCCAGTGAGAAGGCTTTATTGATGAAAGGCTGGTGCTGAGAAACCTCTCAGCTCTCATCCAGGTGTACCCTCACTAGAAACTCAGCACCTATAAAACAGCAGAGGTGGGAGTAAATAGGCTTGGTGATGTCCCCCAGCAGGGACTTGTGTGTCATAGAAATCATAGAATCATAGAACCATTTTGGCTGGAAGAGACCTTTTAAGGTCATTGAGTCCAATCAGTCCCTAACCCCCACCAGACTCAGTAGAGTTAGAGGATGTGTGCTGAGTTAGAGATGCGGTGCTGAGGGACGTGGGTACTATAGCAGACTTGACAGAGTACCATGGCCCTCAGCACCACATCTCTGTCTCTTTGAAACATCTCCAGGGATGGGGATTCAGCTGCCTCCCTGGGGAGTCTGCCTCAGCCTTTGAGAACCCTTTCAGTGAAAACTTTTTTCCTAATGCCCAACTTAAACCTCCCCTGCTGCAGTTTGAGACCATTTCGTCTTGTTCTATCACTTGTTAATAGGCTCCGGCCACTGGCCTCAGCCTCTTTTCAGGAAGCTGTAGAGATCAATGAGGTCTCTACTCCTCAGCCTCCTTTTCTCCAGATTAAACATCCCCAGCTCCCTCAGCTGCTCCTCCCTAGCCCTGTTCTCTAGACCCTTCACCAGCTTTGTTGCCTTTCTCTGGACCTGCTCCAGCCCCTCAATGTCTTTCATGGAGTGAGGGCCCCAAGACTGAACCCAGGACTCAAGCTGTGGCCTCAGCAGTGCTGAGCACGCGGGGACAATCCCTGCCCTGCTCCTGCTGACCACACCTTTGCTGATGCAGGCCTTCTGTTCCTACAACTTCTGTACTAGAAATGTCTGAAGCACAGAACTTCAACACCCAGCAGTGGTGCTCTGTATCTTACTGCAGTGCCTGCTTTGCATCCAAGATACATGAGGACCTTGTGTGGTAACAAGGCAGAGGCATTGGGAAGGCTGCCAGCTGCTTGACTGTTAACACCAGACATCAGATCAGTCTGTCTGTCCCCAGGGTCTCACACAGGGCATCCAAGGTGGCCAAGGCCTTGCTGCTTTTCTTTCTTCAGTCCTTCTTACAGGGCAAGCTTGCTCAAGGTTGTTGGCAAGGGCTGTGTGGCACAGACAAAAAGGAGCTCTGGGGACATCACTCTTCTGTATAGCTGCTTTTAAGCCACACCAGAATGGCAGGAGGTCTGATTGCAGGCAGAAGAATGGTTCCAGCCATGTGTGCTCTGTGGCTGTGTGGGACAGGCACTGAGAGGCACTCTTAGTTCTCATGAGCTTTCACAGGGTGAGCTTCAATGAAGAACAACTCCTCTGCTTCTGGCAGAGCAGAACCTCAACTCACCCAGTGGACTGGAAACCACGTAACTGGCCTGTTCATCCCCCTTCAGCACAAAGCTCTTCTTTGCTAGGTAACTTCTCTTGCTTCTATTTTCTTGTCTTTTCTTCCTTGTCTCTTTTCAAATATCTCAGTTGTAAGGGTCCCTTTGTTCCCTTCCTCTCAGGCTGCTGTTTTAGGATCCCAGCTCCATGGACTTCCCTACAGGCAAGTCCTTCGTGACTGGCTGCTTTCTGTTTACTAATGTTTTGCAGTTGTTTCCTGTTTTCACCCTCAGTGAAAAATGATTTAAAAGGCTTCACCCAGTTTCTTATTCCTTCCTTCAAATACTGCCTCTGATCTATATCTACCGTTATTTTTCACCCCTGCAGCAAACACCTGACAAATGATTACTGCCCCAGAGCTGCTGATGTTTTACTAAGGCACAGCCTCTGACTGTGTGTTTCCCTAAACTCTTGTTCTGTAAAGCCCCATTTGCTGGCAGGGGCTGTGGCAGAGCAGTGTTGGATTGGTTCACAGTGTTTTCAGACAGAGCCTTGTGCTTTCATTGCAGCTGAAAGGACATGAAGTCCTGGCTCTATTTTTCACAGACAAGATGTCAGCTTCGGCTTCCTTCTTCACACTTCCCTGTGTTTAGTTTTGCAAGATATCTTCAGCTCCCTCTTGTTACCAGGTGCAATGCTGGGAGGCCACCACCTTTGAAATTTATTCATTTAAGACACACTGGGAATGCCTCCAGTTTAAGAAGGGGGATGACCACGGTTACTGAGAAACTTGGTGGCAGGGCTGCTGATGTCTTCTCTTGCTGCTGTAGGTCTTCTTCCCCCGTGACACTTCATCTGCCACCTCTGCAGCATCCCTCCTTGCCCTCCCTGCACTTTCCCTGCCCCAAGTGGACATTAAGCACTCTCTAGGAAGGAGCATCTCTGTCTTATCTTGGAGATAGCACCCTCTTTGCCTTTGGTTTAGTGCTGAGCAGGACACAGGTGTCACCTTCCAGCTTACCACACTCCCCAGCAGTGGTTTCTCCTGGGACAGCCCTCTCAAGGTGTGACTGGGTTGGCAGCTTGCAGAGAGAGAGGTTTGGCCTCATGGGCCACTGCTGAGGATGACCTCTGCTGCCTGCCACTCTGGTGCCCCAAGGACTGCAGTTGAGATGGGCTGGGCAGGAGATGTCGTGGGCAGGTGGATGTGCCCTAGTGAAGTGACCTACTTCTGACCAACCTGACTGGATGTCTGCAGCTCCCACTGCTAAAGCAACAGCCTCCAGCCAGGAGAAGCCTCCCTCAGCCACTGCTGGGTTTACTGCCTGTGTTTCTTTCCCCTCCTCTGCTTGGAGTTTTACTGCTTGAGAAGACGCTGCTGGAATCTGGAGGAAAGCAATTCATGACAGAGTTGGGGGTTTTGACTGACATAGTAATTACTCTGGAAAATGTAATTTCCCCTGCATATCAGAGATGGGATTATTTCAAGGAGATCTCATTAATGTGCTGTTCCCCAACAAAGAGCCCAGAAACCTCTCTCTTAACAAGATTAGTGTGGGGGTCAGCATGCAGAAGGCTGCCAGGGTGATATATTCATGGCTTTGTTCTACAGAAAGAAATTCTCCTCTGCTGTCTGATAAGAGCACGCAGGAATTGCTTTCATTTTAAAAAGATGAAGGCCTGACATTTGCTCATGTCCTGATAGCTGCTGGATAGCCTGTGCCCACTTTCCTTTGCCCAGCTGCTGTGCAGCAGCAGTGCAACCCCAGGCTTCAGGAGAGAGCCTGCAGCAGGACTCAGCAGCTGAGGATGAGTAGGCAGGCAGCTCCCCTGGCATCCCTCCTTGGATCTGTGAGTCACTGCCTGACCTTCTTCTGCTGTCTGCTTCTCTTTGTCTGGCTCTAGCAGGTGGGTGATGACTGTCCTGAGCTCATGTCAGGTTAATGGCTTTGTGCAGTGCTCCAGCTCCTGTGGAGCCAGGGCTGCACCCCTCAGCAGGCAGCGCAGACACTGCTACGGTGCAGGGCCCGCGGTGCTCTGGAGGGCAGTGGGAATGCAGAGGAGCGGAAAGAGGAGCTGTGGCCTTGATGCTGGTTTGATGACGTGTGAAAGTTCCCAGCCCCTTCTGGGACACTGTGTATACAATGTAGATGCTTTGTCTGGTTGTGCAAGGCTTCCTCCACTCCCTGCCGATGCCTGGGGGGTGTTTTGGGGTAAGCCAGAGAGTGGCTGCTAAAAACATTTCCAGTTGCCCTTCCCAGCTCCTCTCACATCTGTATAGCAGCTGTTTGGATTTCGCCTATGTGTAAACATCCTCTTGAAACATCCGGGGCACGGAAGGCCTGGGAGCGACCTTGCTTTCAGCAGGGGGTGTGAGGGGCACTATCCTCATGAGACACAATGAGAACCAGCAGAGCAGAACCAGCTGCTGTTTATCACCAGCATTGCTGCCCTGCAAAGGCATCTCAGCGATGGGTCAGGAATCCCTGGCAATGAGCTGGAGGTGCAAACCACAACAGAGGCCAATCCCACAGCCTCCTGTGCTCACCCTTCTGTAGCAAGCTTTGTCACTGGCTATAAATCCTGCCTCCAGTTCTGGTGTCCCCAGGCAGACACAGAGCTGCAGGAGTGAGTCCAGAAGAGGCCACAAATGGCTGGACCACCTCTACCGTGAGGACAGGCTGAGGGAGCTGGGAGTACTCAGCCTGCAGAAGAGAAGGTTCCAGGGGAACCTCAGAGCTGCCTTCCAGTACCTGAAGGGATCCTCTAGGAAGGCTGTAGAGGGACTTTTTGTGAGAGTGTCTATGGACAGGCCAAGGGGGAATGGTTTGAAGCTGAGGCAGAGCAGAGTTAGACTGGAGCTGAGGAAGAAGTTCTTCAATAGGAGGGTGCTGAGACTCTGGCACAGGCTGCCCAGGGAGGCTGTGGCTGCCTCCTGCCTGGGGTTGTTCAAGGCCATGCTGGAATGAGCCCTTGAGCAGCTGTGTCTAGTTGAGAGGTGTCCCTGCCCATGGCAGGATGTTGGAGTAGATGAGCTCTGAGATCTCTTCCAACCTGAGCCATTCTTGGGTTCTATCAAATATTTTTAAAGCTA
>WBNM01025516.1:23689-68069 GCA_013399055.1 Ramphastos sulfuratus
GACGAGGCCTTGAGTGACCTGTGCTAGTGGGAGGTGTCCCTGCCTATGGCAGGGGGTTGGAACTAGATGATCCTTGAGGTCTCTTCCAACCTAAACCATTCTATGATTCTAAGACCTCATCTAACCTGGCCTTGAACACCTCCAGGGAGGTTATGGAGCACAGAATCACAGAAAGTGATCATCACATTTGTGATTTTGTGCTATACAACCTTCCTGGGCAACCTGTGCCAGTGCCTTACCACCCTCACTGGAAAGAAATCACTCCTAACATCCAGTTTAAATCTCCCCTCTGCCAGTTTAAACCCATTCCTCCTCATCCTGTCATTATAAGACCTTGTCAATAGTCATTCCCCAGCCTTCCTGTAGCCCCCCTTCAGATACTGGAAGGCTACTACAAGGTCTCCTCTAAGCCTTCTCCAGGCTGAAGGATGTCAAGGTTGACCAAAGCCTTGAAGTCTTCAGTTAAGATACCAACCTAAGTGTTAATCTGATCCTAACATTAATTCTGAGTTACACACAAAGAAGTTTACTAAAATTTTGCTCTTTTATATGATACTCCAGGTTGTTTTCCAGTATGCCAGTCCATACACCTCCCAGACATATCTTCAGAGTAGATGACTGGGTTTTTTTCTTAATTCAGCAAGTCATAACTCCACCTGATGGCAAGGGAGTTATGACTTGCCTCCAACCAGCACACCTCCTCTTACTCCAACCTCCCTTCAGAGAGCTGTAGAGAGCAATGAGGTCTCCCTCAGCCTCCTCTTCTCCATCCCGAACAGATGGAGCACATGACCTACAACAGGGGGCTGAGGGAGCTGAGGGTGTTCAACCTGGAGAAGAGAAGGCTCCAGGCAGACCTAAGAGCAGCCTGCCAGGACCTGATGGGGCTACAAGAAGGCTACAGGGGGACTGTTTGCAAAGGCCTGCAGGGACAGGGTGAGGGCAATGGTTTGAGATGAGAGCAGAGCAGATTGAGATTGGATGTGAGGAACAAGTTCTGCACCAGGAGGCTGCTGGGACACTGCAACAGGTTGCCCAGGGAGGGAGTTGAGGCCTCGTGCCTGGAGGTGTTCAAGGTGAGGCTGGCCAAGGCTGTGAGCAACCTACTTTAATTAAGAATGTCCCTGCTGAGTGCAGGGGGGCTGGATTAAGGGGTAGGACTCTGGTAGACCCTGGTGTGAAGATCAGGCCTGGCCTAGCTTTCTGCACCTCAGCATTGTGCCCTCAGATGTGGTGGTGCCTCGTGCTAGGATTTGCCAGTTGTGGCCGTAGCAGGCTCACCCTCTTTGGCTGTCTGCAGGCATGCACTATCAGCTCTGCCCAGGCCACTGGCACATGTAACTGCAGCTCACTTCTGATCAATAACTATGAAAAAAGGAAAAAATCAGTAGTTAAAAGAGACCTTCTTCCATTCTCATGGCTCTGGGGCAGGTAATTTTGTTGTCTGGTCTAGAAATGGAACATTTTTGCAGTGCTAATTTTTTTATTTATGATCCCACATGGAAAGCACTAAAGTCCTGAAATCCCTCCAGATGTGTCTGTGGCACATTTTTCCCTACTCTTCTGAGGGTGGATGAAAGAGGGAAGTCTGCAGCCTGCATTTAGATATGAATGCTACCCACTTCCCTCATGGCTTAAATACATTTCTTGGATACACACTAGTGGAAAAAAAAAAAGTGCTGCTCGATTTTTCTGCCCTGCTTACTGTGTGATGTGAGTTGCCAGAAGAGACTTCTGCTGCTGCAAAGTAGTGTCCACTGAAGTCCCAGCTCCAGAGGAGCCTGAAGAAGAGCAGGCTGTGAGCCTGGGCCATCACATTGCAGTTTAACTCTCTCCTTTGAGCTATTATTCACAAAAAGCAATGGAGAACTGCCAGAGCTCAGGTTTGCATGGGAGCACCTGGCAGACAGGAGCCCTGGGGCTTGGACCAAGCTCCCTGGCCAAATGGAAGCCTCACTGCTCCAGGGTAAAGTGGCATCAGGCACCCTGTGAGGACAGGGAATTTGCTTTGACAATGATACCTCTTTGCCCCTTTCATCCAGTGTATCTGGAAGGGAAATTGCTAACGAGTCATGGTGATGGGTGTGAGACTCCCAAACACAGAATCATAGAATCCTAGAATGGCTCAGGTTGGAAGGGACCCCCGAGATCACAGAATCATAGAATCATCCAGGCTGGAAAGGACCTCCAAAGGGCATCCAGTCCAACCCCCTGCACTCAGCAGGGACATCCTCCATTAGAACAGGTTGCTCACAGCCTTGGCCAGCCTCACATTGAACACCTCCAGGCATGAGGCCTCAACTCCCTCCCTGGGCAATATGTTGCAGTGTCCCAGCACCCTCCTGGTGCAGAACTTGTTCCTCACATCCCATCTCAATCTGCTTTGTTCTCATCTCAAACCATTGTCCCTCATCCTGTCCTTGCAGGTCTTTGCAAACAGTCACTCTGTAGCCCCCTCAGGTCCTGGCAGGCTGCTCTTAGGTCTGCCTGGAGCCTTCTCCAGGCTGAACACGCCCAGCTCTCTGTCCTAACAGAGCTGCTCCAGCCCCCTGGTCATCTTTGTGGCTTCCTCCAGAGCCTCTCCATGAGGTCCATGTCCTTCCTGTGTTGAGGGCTCCAGAGGTGGACACCGTGCTACATCTTCCAAGAAACATAACTGATTTGATGCCATCATTCACACATAGTGTGGAGAAGAGAGGGATTAGAAAGCAATATAAGCACTTGGGTAATGGGGAGATGGCAGTGAGTGATACTGGAAAGGGAGGGGCTGGAGGGAGGTTGTTGAGACTTTATCAAGGAGTAGTCCTGGGGCTAATCTTGCTAAATATTTTTGTTAGTGACTTTGCTCAAACAGTGGAGAGAGTTAATGAAATACCTTTCTGCTACTGACACAAAGCTGTAGGACACATCAGTGGCAGGGAGATCAAGATACCATGCAAGAAGAACTAGATGACTTTGAAGATTAAGCAGTAGAGATGCTGTAAAATGGAATGGTACCAAGTACAAGGTTATTCACCTAAGGATTAAGCATAATCCCCTTTGCTGGGAACTAGGCTTGTAACTTAAGAGAGGAGTGAAGCAGAGAAAGGTGCTGGTGCCTTGATCCAGGTAAAACTTGCTGCATTTGCTTTGTCTCCAAAGTCAGCTCTTTTGTTGCAGAGAAGGATTGGGCTGCTCATGGGTTTTCTTTGCTTTTCTACCTAAAACCTCCCTCCAAGGAAATGGTAGAAGCACTGACAGGCACTGACTGGTGCTCTTGCATGGGGTGTGGGTCAATCTCTAAGGAAAGTGGAGTGTGGGGTGGAGTGTTCAACCCTTAACAGCTCTGGCTTCCTCTTTGTCCTTCTTCACTGGACAGCTCCCTCTTCTCCTCAACAGCGCATGAAAGAAAGAACAAACCCACAAACCCAGACACAAGTAACCAGTGGGTCTAATGTAGACAGTGGAGAGGGTTAACCAGGCCCTAAAGAGAGAAGCCCTCACAGGGCTTTGCAAGCCTTGGGACTAGAGACTACAGGTCAGTTGCAGTAAACAATGAGAGATGTGGAGAGGGATGTGGGGAGAGAATCTCTCTCTCTAGGAGAGAAATATTAGCTGTGACTGCTTCCTGTGATTCCTATGAATGGCATCTGTGGCATCCTTCTGGTTGGCAGTGAGGTGCAAATCTAGACAGCAAGAAGAAAACAGTTCCAGCAGCCACAGCCTGAGGCAAAGGGCAGATGCTGTGTGCCACAGCAAAGCTTTCTGCTGGCCAAGGCCTTCCTGGGGAGTGCAGATGTGGCTCCTGAACCTGGGAAATGAGCCTCGTGGGAACCTCATCCTTTTTCCTGCCCTCTTTTCTCGTTGCCCAGTTCTAATTCACTTTGCAGTGTCTCTGTGCACATTGTAGTGCTGTCCAGCTGTGGAGAGCCTCTGGGGTTGCCTGTCTTTGTGTGGAGATGGTAGGATTGTGGGTGTGCTCCAGGGGTGCTCCCACATGACACACTCATGCTGCGGCGGACCTTAGTCACTCTTCAGCCTTTCAGAGAGGAGCTTGCACATCTATCCTCCTCTTCTGCAGAACAAACCACAGGCAATTAAAATCACCCCAAGGTCTCCCTGGCTTCCTGCTTCTAATCTACATTCTCAAGAAGGAATCCAAACCACGAGAGGAAATTTGGGTTGGTCCTATACCTCTTCAAGACCTGGAGCAGAAGAGTAGGGAAGAAAGGCAGTGAGATAAATTTATAACACAAAAGCTGAGCACCTTCACCTGACAATGCAAGGTCTCACCTGAACAGACACATGGTATGGAGAATGGCTGTATGTGCATCATGTCCCTTCCTCCTCTTCCCTTGCAGTGCTGCAGCTGCTATCCCAAGTAATTTTCATGTTTTTCCTATTTTTATCTTTTTCTTTTGCTGCAGTGTTTCGTATGCAGCTGGTTTTGTGTTGAAGCATATATTTTCGTGGTTCCTTTCTGCATCAAGAGAGGGAAATGCAATAAAGAAGATGCTAGTTTAGGCTAAAACAGGATTTGAGCCAGCAGTGTGTGTCTGCAGCCCAGACAGACAACCGAGTCCTGGGCTGCAGCTAGAGCAGCGTGGCCAACAGGGCANCACTCATCATCTCTGCTGCTGTCCATGGGCAGGCTCTTACCTCTGAAGGCACATGAATAGTAACAAAACCTGGCACAGGACTGTCCACTCCTTGAGGTTGCCCCTCTAAATAAAGAGGAGCTCTGGAAGTCAGGGTGCCTATGGTCATTTGCCCTGCTGACCAGCTGAGGAGTACAGAAATGGCTGAAGAGAGATGCTCAGTGACTGGGGCTTCAGATTTGGAGTCCCCTCTTTGGAGCTCATTTAACAATTGCAGTCTGTGTCAGCTGCAGAGGCTGGAGCACCCGTGCCTGCACCCTTCTGCCCGAGCTTCATGCTAAAACCATTGCTGAATGGGGCACGTTCCTAGTCCAGAGCCCTTTGTTCCAACACCCATAGAAGGAAAACTGCAGAAGCCAAACATGAGCTGCAGCAGCAGAGGAGAGTGTGCATGTTCTCCCCAGCCAGCCCTGTTCTGCCACCGCCAGTGCAAGGCAGCTGAAACCAGAAACCACTTTAGCCAAGAGGCAGCTCTGCCTTAGGTCTCAGATGCTGCAAAATGGGAACATATCTTTTGGTTTTTCCCCTTTCAGGCTGCTTCTCTGTTTGCTGTAAGTCAGGTCTCTGCATGAGGGACTGGTGTGTCAGATGCTTTACGACAGCAGAGCCCTGATCTCCATAAGGGCCCTTCAGCACAAGTGCTGAACCACCTGTTCTATTGAGAAATACTTGCAGCAGACTCTCAGGGGAAAGAGGGAACATTGCTGTGCTTTGCTGCGAAGGGACAGTTTGATTGCAGGAGCATGCTCCTCTGTGTGTCATGCACATGAAGGCATGCAAGTGATGCATGAAACTCAGATTGCATTTCATCTCCTGGGTCAGAAGAAACAGCTACTGTGAGGCTTAGGATGGGGGGTGGGGGGGTGGGAGGGGACACTACAGTAAGAAGGACTACAGAGGAAGTTCATCTGCTTTCCTTGGGAAATCATGTCTGGCATGATCAGGGAGGGTGCAAGAATCTGAATCTTCCCAAGCAAGTGTGAAACCTCTGATCAAGGAAGAGGCAGATCACACAGCAGTTCTGGGAGCAGAAGAGAATGCTTTGCTCATTGCCCTGTCCTTGAGGAAAGCTCTCTTGGTGACAGCCTGGCCAGTGGCACGGCTGGGAGCATCACAGCCACTTCCTCACTTGTGTGCAAGGTGCATGGGGGGCTTGGAGAGCCCCTTGCAGTGCACAGTGCCCGCCCGCCCCACTGTGCTCGCCGGCTTTGTGCCAGCCAGGTTTCTGCTGCACCCCGCTGGGAACTTTCCAGGTTACTGGGTACAGAGGGAACTGCTGGACCTCAGGCTGCTGGCTTGGCTGCAGGGCTGTGAGTGCTGCTTGCTTTCTCTGTGAGAGAGAATGTTCTCCTCTTGGGGTACCTCATCTCTTCTTTTTGCTGCTTTTGAGTTTGCTTTGCTGGGTTGTTTTGGTTCTTTTGCTCTATAGAGTGACTGTGATGCTCATCACAGTTCATACTGGGTGAATATCCTGATGCTTCAAGGAGACCTTATAGTAGCCTTCCAGTATCTGAAGGGGGCTACAAGAAGGCTGGGGAGGGACTATTTACAAGGTCATGCAATGACAGGACTAGGGGCAATGGGTTTAAACTGGCAGAGGGGAGATTTAGACTGGATGTTAGGAGGAAGTTCTTTACAGTGAGGGTGGTGAGGCACTGGAACAGGTTGCCCAGGGAGTTTGTGGCTGCTCCCTCCCTGAAGGTGTTCAAGGCCAGGTTGGATGAGGCCTTGAGTTTCAAGGCACGTTTGGACGTGGCACTTGGTGCCATGGTCTAGTCTCGAGGTCTGTGGTGATGGGTTGGACTTGATGATCTTTGAGGTCTCTTCCAACCTTGCTTATACTGTGATACTGTGAGTGACCTGTACTAGTGGGAGGTGTCCCTGCCTATGGCAGGGGGTTGGAACTAGATGATCCTTGAGGTCCCTTCCAACTTTACCATTCTATGATTCTATGATTCTATGTTCCAGCTGGAGCTAGGACATGGTAGCAGTGCTACAGACTGAACCAGCACAGGGGACAGAGCTCTGCTAACCTCGATGTCTCCAGTCAAAGGTTTTTGTCTGAAGAGTTAACTAGAGTTAAAATCTATTCCTGAACTGCCAGATAGAAAGCAAAAGTTTGCACTGCTGGAAAGAATTGCTGGAGCTTCTTCCCTCTGTGCACGCATCCATCTGAGAATGGGCAGTGTGCCTGACAGGAGTGAAAAGATTGGCCCTGGATGAGGTTTCACAGCATGCAGCTGGGTGCAGTTCTCTGAGCTTTGGAAGTGCCTGGCTGGCATGGGAGAAGTTGATGCTGTGCTGCTGCAAGGCTTCCTCAGCTGCCAATGGTGCCCCCAAGCAGAGTGACTGGAGTGAGGCTTGGCACTAAACAACTGGGGCAATTGCCACCCCTGCTGCCTCAGAGGTGATGGCTCCTGAGCCGCTCTTCCCAGGTGCCAGCTCCTAAGACAAAGGCTTCATTCACAGATGACCAAGGCAGCCTCATTTGTCCCCAGCTACATTCCTCCATCAGCACTGCCCCATTCCCTTCTCCCTTACCCCTCCACTCCTGTTCACTGCAGAAGTCCCCTGCAGCTCTCTCACCACACCCGCTGCCCTCACGCTGCTGTGCAACTCACCAAACATGGGCCAGGTATTTGGGTTTGGGTTTCTGCTCCCAGCCCCTTTGCCTCTTGGACGATGGATGGCTGCAGAGCAGACTGTGGCAGACAAATGCACCAAGGACATTCCAGCAAAGTGGACGTGGCTTGCTGAGATTCCCAGGGAAAGCCCTGAAACACTCTGCTGCCACTTACCACAGCTGCTGTGAAGAGGTCTCGAGCTTTTCCTCATGGCTGCCTGTGATCCCCCTTGGACTCAGGTGCTGTCTTGGGTGTAGGAATTGTGTGGGCAGAGCAGCTAAGTGCCCTATCCACAGCCCTGCCACGACCATTAAATGCAAAGGCTAGTGATAAAAATCTCTGTACAAAAGGGGTGGGCAAGGCAACTGGAATGGCAGCACTGTGACAGACCAGAGGGTCCCACGTGTAAGGAGATGGAAGTTAAAATACAGGAGGCTTCCAGAAACAGCTTAGTGATAAAAGGAAAAAGTATAAAAAACAAAGAGGGCTTGGTAAAGGGCCATACAGACCAGACACATAGTTTTGAAGATGTCTGCAGCAAACCATAACTACCAAACCTTGTAGAAGTGTTTGTTTGTAGCAGTCAGTTGGACAGCTATAATATGTAAATAACAGCCTTTGCAGAAGTGTTTGTAGCTACTAGTTGGAGATTTGTGATATGTCATCTTGAAAAGGCCCAGGTCTGCATTCTTTTGACTGAGGAAAGCAGGAAGGAGATAAAGGAGAAGCAGAGATATTCTGACTTCAGACCAATAAAGCAATTAAGGGAGGCCTGCTGATCAAAGATGAAAAAACCCTGTGAGGAAACCTTTATCCCAGATGACCACCCAAGACCACCGGGGGGGGGAACCAGGGTGGAGAATGGGAAAATACCTATGTTAATGAGCTCCAAGAAATAACTTACCTCTTACCATGAATGTGTATGCTCTTGTAACATAAATTGTGGCTTGTGCCAGCATAGGGCATGCAGGATTGGCAGAGATATCCCTGCTGTCACCTGGCGCTGTGATAAACATATCTGCTTCATGACTCTGCATGAGTCGTGAGGGTCATTTTGCAGGTCATTAGTTTTCCAGCCAGGAGTTTGCTTGGTGTGGGGTTTATCCATGTTCTTTCTGTGAAAAGTGGCTAAATAAAGCCAAGTAATCCTTGGAACAGCCTGCCCAGGGCAGTGGTTGAATCATTGTCCCTGGAGGGATTGAAAAGCTGTGTCGATGTGGTGCTGAACGACATGGGAGTTAGAGGATGATTGGGACTCAATGACCTTAAAAGTCTAGAGAAAAGCAGACTGAGGGGAGATCTTATTAATGCTGATTAATACCAAAGGGGAGTTCTAGGAGGATGACCCCAGACTCTTTTCTGTGGTACCTAGTGACAGGACAAGGGGCAATGGACACAAACTGCATCACAGGAGGTTTCATGTGAATATAAGGATAATGTTCTTTTTGAGGGTTGGAGAGCCCTGGAGCAGGCTGCCCAGAGAGGTTGTGGCGTCTGTCTCTGGAAACATTTAAAATCTGCCTGGACATGTTCCTGTGTGATTTACCCTGGGTGACTGACAGGGGGTTTAAATATTCAGAGGTCCCTTCCAACCCCCACCATTCTGGTATTCTGTGTGAAAGGTCCTGGAGACCTTACCCAGTGCTCACCCACAGGTCTTTCAGCAGCTGGTGTCTGGTTTGAGGCTTAAGCAGGTATCAGTCTTCAGGGCTGTGTCACCAGCAGCTTTCAGTGACTCTGAAGTTAGGCGTCAGAAGCAGCAAACGAGAACACAGTTGTGAGGGTACAAATCACAAGAAGCCTTGTGGCATGGAAGGTCTGGGCCAGCTCTCTCTTCAGCTGTTAATCAGGACTTTGTCCTCACCAGAACCTTTCTTGCTTCTGTTAGTTTCCATTCTCTCTTCCCTGCATGTAGATGTGTGTGGATGTCTGTGTGTTAGCAACCGAGCAAGAGCTGGGCCGGCTGACGGCTCCATGCTGGTCGCTGAAGCCAGGACTCGCACTCCAGGAGGTCTCTGTTGATGCCCGAGTGCCTGCATGTGCCTTATCCATTATCAGTCACCTACTCGTGCTGCCAGTCCTGCTTGCCTATGAGAACAGATTTCTCTGCTTCATCTCCTCCCTTCAGCCCAGCTCTTCTTTGTTTCCCTGCACAACGTATCACGACTACAGCAGCTGGGTACCCCCCTTCAATGCCCCAGTCTCCAGGGCGAGCAAGAGGAACCCAAGCTGCCTGTCTCATGGATAGCCCAGGCTGAAGGCAAAGGGGCTGCTGGGGTTATGACATTCTCGGAGGTGAGCTCAGCAGGTCTGAGTAAGGGCAGGGGGAGATGTGTGAAGCCATTCATCACAACAGGGCAGCTGCCAGCTCCCTGACTTTAACTAGGGCCTTCTCACCTTTACACTGTTTGAGGGGGTTTGGTGCTGCTGTTGAAGGATTTCCTTCCTGCCTTGTGAGGCCACACAGACAGCAGAGGGGTGAGCTTCATTCAAGACTGCTGAGCGACCTGCAGCTGCTGGGGGAAATGATGGTACTCAGCATTGTTTTCCTCCTGAAACTGCTGCCTTGGCAGCATCTCAAGGAGTTTTGCATATTTGTCTCTTTAAATTTCCTGTTCCTCAGACTGCTCTATCTTCACAGTTTCCAGTCACTGCAGTTTTATTAACAGTCTCTGTAGCAGTAAACAGCCTTGGAGGGCACATCCCGACAGCATTCCTGGCTTGAGAGGAGGAAGCGAGAGTGGAAGCATTCCTTAATAAGAGGAGGAGGGGAGATTAGAGAGTATGCTATTGCCAGTGTAATAGGCTGAAAAAACATTCATCTGAACTCAGATTATGTCTCAAATGACAGACTTCAAAAGATTATTATGCTTACAAGAGCTGCTTTCACTCACCACGACGGGTCTGTCTAGGGACATGCTTTGGGGCTCACTTGTAAACAAGCCACACACAGAGCTGCCAGTTTTCACCACCCCCCTTTTTGCCTCTTCTGCCCCTTTTCAGCTGGCACTCAGCCTTCTTCCCAGCAGGAAAAATCAAGGGTGTTCAAAGGAGGAGAAGGAGGAAAACAGGCTCATCCCCCAGTACTGGCTAGGTGACAATGGCCTACTTAAGCTCTGCCTTCCCACGGGGTGGCAGGTGAGCTGTATTTTTCCAGTGGGAGCCTCCTTCCAGCTTCACGCAGCTACATAACTGCAAATGCAATGGCAGGAATTCTCTGGGAGCTGCCTTCTGCTTTTGCCTTGGGAGGGCTGCGCCTCTGGCAGGCAGTGGAGCTGGGCCTGGCTGCTCGTGCTGTCTGCGCTTGGGTTCCTGTGGTATCGACTGTCTCTTCGTAACAGAGTCAGTGCCTGGGTAGTCTGTTCCCCTCGGCGCCACTCGATGCTGCCTTGCTTCTGCACCCAGCTCCGGGATAAGTTCAGTGTGCAGCCTTTGTCTACACTGAACATCCTTTGTGGGTCAGCTGCCTCGCAGGGAGCCTGCCTGTGTGCAGCTTAATTGGTCTACCAGCTCTTACCCATTCTCTGCTTTCTTTTGCTTATCCTCTCCTTCCCAGTTCTCCTTTCCCAGGAGAAAGGGAGGAAGATGACGATGATGGATCCATCCTCTGCTAGCAGACGGGGATTTTGGCTTCAAGGGGGATGGTACAGGTAGGTCGCACTTCTCTCATTCCCCTTCCTCAGTGACAGAAGAGAGGTGTGGTAGTTTGAGGGGTCCCAGGTCCCCCTTAAATAAAACCATAGGGACAGAGGTTCATCCCCCTGGGATGGGCTCATCCCAGGATATTGTAATGTTGTTATTCTATTCCCTTTCCAGTATCACAGCTTAAAAGATAGTGCCTGACTGCACTTCATCCCCTTCTCCTGCTTGCCTTCCTTGCTTCCACTCCTGCTCTCTCAGGACAGCAGGCAGGGAGCTGAGCTACTGAGGCCTTGTAGGCCCAGCTGGGTGGGTGGGGGAGGCAGTTTAAGGTAACAGCTTATAGTCCCAGGTTGGGAACTGTAGGGTTAAAAAAAAATCCTCTAGGGACTAGAAGATTGTTATTCCATCCCATAATTCTGCTATCTCTTCATAAACTCAGGGCCAGGCCAGCTCGCTCTCCTTTCCTCCCCCTCCAGCCTCATGGCAGGCAGGAGCTGCTTTATCAGGACAAACATGTAAGGACAGGCCTGGTTTGGGGCCTCCAGAGGCTGTGTTTAGGCCTCTTGGATGGCAGAGGCCTGAGGAGGGGGGAGGATTGGAGCACTGGGGAGTATAGATTTAGTTTGGGGTTGGGGGAAAATTCAAGAGGGTTCACTTATGGGTTTTGTATCTGCCTTGTAGTTTCTGTCTGCAACTCTCTCTCCAAACAGAGTTCTGTTTTTTCTCCAATTCATTTGAGAGCTTCACTCTGTTGGCTCTTTAAACCCACAACAAGGCCAACTGAGGGTGAAAGGGGTGGAGGATTCTAGAGGCCTGGGATGGGCCCAGTGGATCTTACACTGATTGCCTTACGTATGTGTGCTCTTATGAACAGCAGTTCTCTCTGAACTTGCCCTGGCAATATCTATACAACGGCGTGGGCTTGGTTTGTAGGCTGCAGCCCTGCAGCACCTCCTGCGATGTACATGGCTGTGCGGTCAGGCTCTGTTATCTTCTCACAGCTTCAGAGCCAAGAAAACAAAACAGGAAGGTGCTTAGCTGGGGTTTTTGGAAGGTGTTGCATGAGCCAGGTTTCCAAATCCCTGGAGGTGTTTAAGGCCAGGCTGGATGAGGCTCTGGCCAGCCTGATCTATGGTAGGGTGTCCCTGCCCATGGCAGGGCGGTTGGAACTAGATGATCCTTGAGGTCCCTTCCAACCCTGACTGATTCTATGATTCTATGAAATCCTCCTGATCTGGAAGGGATTTTTAAATTCCTCCTAAGAATCTCCTCCCTACCTAATCCATGCTAGTTAGCAAACAATGCTACAGACTTGATACGACTTTGTGTGATGATGGAGCAGGGGCTTATTGTTCCAGTCTAGGGATAATCTCCTCGCCCTGTGTAAGCACCTTACCCCCTCTGACTTTCCTTTGGTGCTCTTTCTGACTGCTAACAGATTTTTTCTTTTTTTTTTTTTTTTAAGTTACTAAAGTCAATTCATATCCTGGGAAAAGCACATCTCAGACCTAGCTGATTAGTCACATATTTTCAAATCTGCTTGCATTTTCAGTAGTGAAAAGAAAGGCAAACAATAAGAGCTCACTTTAGGTCTAATAGCAGTGGGGGCTGTGGATGCAGTTCAAACTCTGCAAGGCTTCTGGTGGGAACATTTCACAAAAGACACTTTGTCTCCTTTGGAACAAATGCCACCAAATAGTGGAATTTATTTCTTAATTATTTTTCCAGGGCCCCTCTGTTTCCAGCGTGCTCACAAACACTTCACATAGAGATTTGCTCCTTTGGAATGGCATGAGGGAGGATCAGCAGTGGGGGATTTGCTTTCTATGCATGGCAAGGTCTGCTCTCTCTTGTTCCTAGGATACACTTGCCTGACTTCATTTATGGGCTCACTTTATTATTTTTTTCCCTTTGGCTGAGATCTGTTTTGACTTTCTCACTAAGCTCCTTTCTGAGCAGGGGCAAAACTAACAACACTGAATTTATTTAAGTGAAATTAAAGGGCAGCCCTTGTGCTGAGGCTGGGGCTGGGCTGCTAAAGCATGCTCAGCCTCCTGAGGTGCTAAAGCACCTCATGTTTCATTCAGAAGCCAACTGCACTGAACAGCAGAGAGCGACTTCTGAGGGCTGCAGTGGGTCTCTAATACCAGCAGCACTCAGTGAAAGATGGAGCTTCAGAAGGCCATGGGACAGCAATTTGAAAAAGAAAAGAGCTGGCCAACCACATTATCCCATTCTATACTTTCTGTTACATTTTGTTGCCCCAGAAACAAGGTCTAGAAGGTGATGTTGTCCCTCAGCTCCTCTGGTGCAGCAGTGACTGTTAAAGAGGACTGGAGTGTAATCCAGGAGGAAGCAGTAAGGGACCTGCCGAGCCACCTGGATCCTCACAAGTCCATGGGACCAGATGGGATCCATCCTAGGGTGCTGAGAGAGATGGCAGATGAGCTGCTCAAGCTGCTCTCCATCATTTATCAGCAGTCCTGGCTCACTGGAGAGGTCCCTGAGGACTGGAATCTGCCAATGTGGTGCCCATCCACAAGAAGGGCTGGAAGGAGGAACCAGGAAGTTCCAGACCTGTCAGCCTGACCTCAGTGCCAGGCAAGTTTATGGAACAGCTCATCCTGAGTGCCATCACACAGCACCTACAGGATGGCCAAGGGATCAGGGCCAGCCAGCATGGGTTTAGGAGGGGCAAGTCCTGCGTGACCAACCTGATCTCCTTTTATGCTCAGGTTACCCTCCTGGTGAGTGCAGGGCAGGCTGTGGATGTAGTCTGCCTGGAGTGCAGCAAAACCTTTGACACCATCTGCCACAACTGGCAAAGCTGGCAGCTCCTGGCTTGGACAGATTCACTCTGAAATGGGTCAAGAACTGGCTGGAGGCCCAGGCCCAGAGAGTGGTGGTAAATGGTGCCATAGTCATTTGGCAGCTGTCNTGGAGCACAGCCCTGTGAGGAGAGGCTGAGGGAGCTGGGGGTGTGCAGCCTGCACAAGAGGAGGCTCAGGGCAGACCTCATTGCTGTCTGCAGCTACCTGAAAGGAGGTTGTAGCCAGGTGGGGTTGGTCTCTTCTCCCAGGCAACCAGCAACAAAACAAGGGGACACAGTCTCAAGTTGTGCCAGGGGAGGTCTAGGCTGGATGTTAGGAGGAAGTTGTTGCCAGAGAGAGTGATTGGCATTGGAATGGGCTGCCCAGGGAGGTGGTGGAGTCGCTGTCCCTGGAGGTGTTCAAGCAAAGCCTGGATGGGGCACTTAGTGCCATGGTCTGGTTGCTTGGCTAGGGCTGGGTGCTAGGTTGGGCTGGATGAGCTTGGAGGTCTCTTCCAACTTGGTTGATTCTATGATTCTGTGATTTTAATTCCTCAGAGTGACCCTGATGGTAACCCTCATGCAGAAGACTGAAAGCAATTAGCTGGAGGAGAGCCTTTCAGTGCCCATCTTATTGATGGGTGGAGAGAACTCTCCACATATGTGGGAAAAGGTGTGTTTCTTTTCTCCTTGCTTATTTCTCTAGAAGAGAAGTGCCAGAGGTAAAGCATTTGCCTTTTTTACCTCTGAACTGGTAGGGTTGAATTAGTCTAGGAAATGTGATTGTCTGCAGAGTGAGTTAGTGAATCTTCCATCCCTACCCATGAAGAGTGCAGATGGCTGACAAGATCCAGCAACCCAGAGGCATGCAGGAGGTGGCTGCTAGATCAAAACCGAAGCTGGATGACTGGGAGTGGCACAAGAGAAAGTTTTGCTTCTCATCCCATAATCCTCCTGTGCAGACTGCAGCAGAGGTTCAGCCTAGGTGTGTGTGTGTGGGGTGTCTACTCCCAGATTTCCATCTGGCCTGAGGTTAGCTTGAAAACATTACCTCCATATTTAATCTACAGAGTCTCCTTGACCAGGCATTGGCACAGGCTGCCCAGGGAAGTAGTGGAGTCTCCATCCCTGGAGGTGTTCAAGAAACATGTGTCCATGGGCCTTGTAGAAATGGTTTAGTGGCCATGGTGGTGCTGGGTTGATGGTTGGACTGGATGATATTAGAAGGCTTTTCCAGCCCAACCAATTCTGCAGTTCTGTGATTCTGGTGGTAGAGGTCCCAGAAAACTGCATTCTGTCACACCTTTAGTACAACCATACATGCTGTGGGTTAAGTTTTTCACCCTGTCAGATGCTAGCTATGTGCAGCTAGGCTCATGTTTGCCTGTCCTCACTGAGAAGGTCAGAAGGGAGGTGCAGTGTAATACATTATTTGTCTCGTAAGGAAAACAGCCAGGCTGCTTCTGGAGTCTTTCCTGTGTTTTCTGCTTTATCTCTGTTTGCTGAATTCATTGTTGGCCTTGGGATTTTTACAAACAGTAAAACTGAAAGCACACAAGTAAGAAAGAAATCAGACAGGACAAGAATGCCTCCTGCTGTAGTGGATGGAGGTGAAGGCACAGAGATCCTGGCTGGCTGCATCGCTGCTCTCTGGCAAGACAGCCCAGGCTGTAGCACTGCGCATTTTGCTGTCTCCTGGCACCTGCTCCCACCTGAGTGCTGGGGATAATTACTCTTGATCATTAGCTGACAAGGATTGCACAGCCCCAAAGCCAGCTCTCATGCAAGGCAGTGCCCAGATCACACCTACGAGGCGTCACAGCTGGCACGCAGGGGTGTCCGCACAACAAGGCGGAGGAGAGGCTTTGACAGCTGGCCTGGGTAGCATCAGCATGAGCTGAGCACCAAGGTAAAGACATCAGATTCCATACACCAGTGCTTTGCTGGACCCTTTGCTGTGTCTTACTTTAAAGTGCTTCTGCTGGTTAAAGAAAAGCTAGCACAGCTGGCAACCCACGTCACAACCAACCCTTTGCTTTCCCAAGGGAGACCTCTACTTGGCCTGACCATCTGGCAGGTCACCAGGGTGCTCAGAAATGGGTTAGGCCACCCCAATAAGATCCTTTTACCATCCCTGAGTGAGTTATCATTCCTGCTTACTGGTGCAGAGGACTTTGTACTGGGGGCCTTCACCACTTAGACCACTGATAGAATAGGATTTTCATGGCAAAGCATCTGCCCTTGGAATCAGAAGAGCTACTGGCAGTCAGAACTGCTAGGAGCCTTCAGCCAGCAAAGCTTGCTCTGGGCTGTGGTTGTTGTCTGGGTGTCTTTTGTGGATTTAATTAGAAGTGATCTTGGTTTCCAGTGCTTGAAGGTGCTACAAAAAGGGTGCAGAGAGACTGTGTGAAAAGGCCTGCAGGGACAGGATGAGGGCAATGGTTTGAGATGAGAACAAAGGAGATTGAGATTGGAGGAACAAGTTCTGCACCAGGAGGATGCTGGGACACTGCAACAGGTTGCCCAGGATGGGAGTTGAGGCCCCATGCCTGGAGGTGTTCAAGGTGAGGCTGGCCAAGGCTGTGAGTAACCTGCTGTAGTGGAGGATGTTGCTGCTGAGTGCAGAGGGGTTGAACTGGATGCCCTTTGGAGATCACTTCCAACCTGATGCATTCCATGATTCTACAAGGAGCTTGTCCAACATCCCTGTGCTGTGGCCCTGGCTCACAGGTGACACTACACTGCTTTAGGTGTGCAGATCTCACCCAGGCCCTGACACTATCACAAGCCTCCACACAACTACTTGTGTTTTTGCCTTTCTGCCAGAAAGCACATTTCTCCTCAGTGCTGGCACTAAAAAAGCACCTTAAACTTGCACACGTGCACGGAAGAGAAATGTTGCAGTGAAGACTTTCCCCACCCGCTGTGAGCCACTCTGCTCATTTGGCTTCTGAGACTGTTGATTTGAGCTCCAGTTAATTTCTGTAGAGACCACAAGTCCTGTCATAAGCAGGGAGTGTGGTGCTGTGTGCTTACCTCTGAGTGAACCTGAAAAGCAAGGGGATCAATCCTGACATAATTGCCAGCGTCACCAATTAATTGTTCCTGAGTGACCTGGGGCCTCTTCTGCCAGCAGCCTGTCAGGCTCAGAGACTGCAGTGAAGTGTGGCAGCCCAGGTGGGACAAGAACACAGGGTCCACCAAATGTCACTCCTAGCAGTAGGCTGTTGTTGCAGGGCTCTGCTGCCCATCCTTAGCTTCACCTTGGGCAGGCAGAGGTGCCCTGCAGAGTTTGTGCCTTCCTGGGCCTGGCCAGATGAGCCAGCCTTGGCTGAGCCCTGCTTCAGTCACAGGCTTGAGCAGGTGCTTCGACTAATGCAGTTTACATCCCATTGAACTCAAAATTAGTCAGATACTGAAGAGTTCTGTTTAAAAATTACCCAAAGAAAACCTGTTGTTGCTCAGCTCTTAACCACACAGGCTGCATGGAAGACAATCATGGCATCACAGAACCCTTCCAGTTGCAAAGCCTGTCCAGACCATTCTCGAACTCTACCCAGGCTGGTGCTAAACCGTGGTCCCCAGTGCCACATCTCCCTGTCTTTTAAGCACCTCCCTGGGCAGTCTGTTCCAGTGGTTGAAAAAACTTTCAGTGAAGAAATTTCTTCTAATGTCCAACCTGAACCTCCCCTGCTGCAGCATGAGGCCATTTCCTCTCATCCTATCACTTGTTACTATGGAGAAGAGATTAAGCCCCACCTGGCACCAGCCTCCTTTCAGGCACCTGTAGAGAGCCAGAAGGTCTCCCCTCAGTCTCCTTTTCTCCAGACAACAACCCCAGCTCCCTCAGCTGCTTCTCCCCAGCCCTGTTCTCCAGACCCTTCCACAGATTCAATGCCCTTCTCTGGACCTGCTCCAGCCCCTCAATGTCCTTCTTGGAGTGAGGGGCCCAACACTGAACCCAAGACTCCAGGTGTGGCCTCACCTGTGCTGAGGAACCACACTGCAGCAGCATCTGCCCCTTCTTTAGAGTGAGGGTGGCCTTAGCAACCATGAAGTGAACTCCAGCATTAACTGCAGTGAGTTCCTGTGTCTCCACCTGCACGATGGAACCTGGAGCATAAAGGGCTTTTAACCTGTTACTCTTTGTAAGATTTGGGTTGATTTCACATTGGACCATTTTCCATCCTTCCATCTGTTGAACACAAGTCCTTCCTGCCCCAGGTTTACCAAGAGAAGGTCACTTTTTCATAACCTAACTGTTTAATAAAACCACAAAACCCCACAGGTTATGTCCTGAATTTCCCAGACTGTTAGTCCTGTAAAGTATCTGTGCTTGCAAGCAGAGCAACCAGAAAATCATCCCATTGCAGAGCAGCAGAGGAATGTAGGGAATGCAGATGCTGATCACTGTAGCTCCTGGGCTATAGTTAGCTGTACAGCCACACGGCTGCCCTTACACAGACCTCTCCTGGTGCCAGGAGTGTTACACATTGTCCAACTGCAGATAGGCCAGATTCTGATGTCCCACCTCATTTTCATAGAATCACAGAATAGTTTGGGTTGGAAGGGACCTCCAAAGGGCATCCAGTCCCACCCTCTGCACTCAGCAGGGATATCCTCCATTACAGCAGGTTGCTCACAGCTTTGTCCAGCCTTGACTCGAACATCTCCAGGCATGGGGCCTCAGCCACCTCCCTGGGCAACCTGTTGCAGGGTTCCAGCATTCTTCTGGGACAGAATTTGTTCTTCACATCCAATCTCCATCTCAATCTGCTCTCAATTCAAACCATTGCCCTCATCCTGTCCCTGCAGGCCTTTGCAAACAGTCCCTCTGCAGCCTTCTTGTAGCCCTTTCAGGTCCTGGCAGGCTGCTCTTAGGTCTGCCTGGAGTCTTCTCTTCTCCAGGCTGAACACCCCCAGCTCCTTCAGCCTGTTCCCCTAGCAGAGCTGCTCCAACCTCCTGATCACCTTTGTGGCCTCCTCTGGACCCTGTCCATCAGGTCCATGTCCTTCCTGTATTGAGGGCTCCAGAGCTGGACACAGCCCTGCAGGTGAGGTCTCAGCTGAGCAGAGCAGAGGGGCAGGATCCCCTCTCTCCATCTCTGGTCACACTTCTGTTTCAGTGGGTGATTTGACTGATAATAATTTGATGAGGCAGGAATTATAAAAATAGAGTTATCTTTTGTGTTCTCAACAAGCCCTGCCCCAAAACTATCCACAAAACTAGTTAAATTTTATTTACAAGTTCTAATTCAGTCATGAATTTTCACAAGGATGCTTATGGGCAAGTTAGGAAAGTCAGATTTAGGAAAGTCAGAAAATGGAAAATGCTGAGCCACAAAACAGCTTTAACGCACTTAGAAATCAGAGGCAAAGCAAATCGCTAGGGAAGGGCCAAGAGAGCACCAATTTACTCATGAGGGCGGACTAGGAATTTGGAGACGGTCCCTGGATCTCCTTTGCAGCAGCCTCTGGAAACTGCAAGTTATAATCCAGCTTGAGAACCATGCAGCAGAAATACAGTGGGAATGGGACCCGCCAAAGCCAATGTCTACAGACACAGTTCCCACCAGGCAGATCTCGTGGAGCAGCACTGCCTGAGCGGCGCAGGGGCAGCTGCACTGCTGGCGTGTTCCTGCCAAATGTGCGGCTGCTTACGGCAGGGCAGCGTCATTCCAGCTCAGGGGTAGGGAACAGGAGACCAGGATACACCAGTCTGAGGAGCAGCTGGGTCTGGGTGCTGCAGGGAAAACTCTCAAATGGATCAAAGTGCACTCAATAGACCAAGCTCCTGGCCAAGCTGGCAGCTCCTGGCTTGGACAAGTGCACTCTGAAATGGGTCAAGAACTGGTTGGAGGCCCAGGCCCAGAGAGTGGTGGTGAATGGTGCCACATCCACAGTTGGCAGCTGTCAGCAGTGGTGTGCCCCAGGGATCAGTGCTGGGCCCGATCCTGTTCAATCTCTTTATTGATGATCTGGACCAGGGGATTGAGTCCAGCATCAGTAAGGTTGCAGATGACACCAAGTTAGGAGCAGGTGTGGATCTGTTGGAGGGTAGGAGGGCTCTGCAGAGGGACCTGGACAGGCTGGATGGGTGGGAGAAGGCCAAGGGGATGAGATTTAACAAGGCTAAGTGCAGGGTTCTACACTNCCATGGTCTGGTTGATTGGCTAGGGCTGGGTGCTAGGTTGGGCTGGATGAGCTTGGAGGTCTCTTCCAACCTGGCTGATTCTATGAGTCTATGAAATGGACCTAATTGACTTGATGGACCCACGCGTGTTTTCTGCTCACTCTATTTCTTTCCTAGACAATGTGTCCGGTGCCAATATATAGTGGGCATGAAGAATCAGGCCAATAACAATTCCAGACTCTGGCACAGACTTTCCCAGGAGTCAGTACCTGTGTGGGAGTGGCAGGAAAAGACCTTTTGCCTTTCCCCATTCCAGCCCGCAGCGGGAGGGGAAATCAGTTTTGCACCTTCATCTTCCCCCATGCAAACTTCTGCTGATGGAGAGGGGGAAAGGGAGTTTTTAGCACCTCACAACAGTGGGTCTTAAACCCCAATGCATGTACATAGACTTGATGCTGCTTATCCTATAGCAGAGGAAGAAGAGATCTTGTTCCCAGCCCAGTGCAACTGGAGCAGCCCCCCTGGTGTTGATAGCATGTGAGGAGTTTCCTGTGAGCTCTGTGCCTTGGATAAAGCTCTGGATCCTGGCCCTGCATCACTTCAGCCCTCCCTGCAGCCTGTAGTTATCCTCCCTGACACCTGACAGCCTTACCTGCTCTCCCTCCCCTTCTCACCAGGCTCTAGCTGTGAGTGCAACAGAAGTTAACAGTCTCCCAGTGACCCCATCCAATCTCTTTAAGGCACTGGAAGCTGAATGCTGGCTGAAAGAGCTTCCCTGACTGACAGTCTTCATCTCCTTCTCTCCCTCAGCCTTAAACAGTGAAATCTTGCAGCAAAACCCAGTGCTTTGAGGCCGTGCAGCCTTCCTCACCACCCCTTTCCTCAGAAGGCCTTTCATGGGGCAGTTGTAAGGGAGGGTTGAGCTCATCATACAGATGTAAGGTGCTACCTGTCACTCGTTGCCTCTGCAGCCTCTCTAGCTGGAATCAAAGCAAGGAAATAGCTGGTGCTGATGTGTGCACGTGTCATGTCCTCTTGGCACTGCTGATCAATGCAAGATCAGAGTCCTTCAGAGGCCAGTGCCCGCAGAGTGAGCTGGCAGGAGGCTGGTGCCATGGCTAAAGGCTGCTCTGGCTCCTTCCTCTGCATGTTTGCCAGTTCTGGTGGGTTTATGCCCATTTGCAGTGAAGATGAAGACAATTGAGTTTCTAAGACTGTAAAATGCTTTCTGCTGAGAGGGGTGAGCATGAGCTGACACAGTGCTGTGAAAAGGCACCAAGAGAGGCCAGGACACCTCTACCCCAAAGCAGTGGCATAGCTGAGCTTGCTTTGCACCCTGGCGTGTGAGAGCAGGAGAGGAGAGAGGAGATGAGGCTCAGTGTGCTGGTTTGAGGCTAATAGGAATATTTTAACAAAAAAAAAAATAGATTATAGGCTGTGAAAAGCAAACANCCGGCTCAGCAAAAACTGCGGTCAGCCCGAGGCTGCCCAGCCTGGGCAGATCACAGATTCTCCAAGGATTCATCTCCCTGTCACCCCTCACTGCAGAGCAGGAGGCAGGGACGGTTTTGCTTCCCAGCTCACCGCAGCCCAACAGCTGCTGTCCCAAGTAGACCAACAGGTGCTGTTTACCAAGAGCAAAACCCACAGCTCCAGCTGCTTTGAAGGAAGATGCAGCTTCCTCGAGCACATCTATCCTGCCTCTAGCTTGTAGTCAGCTTGAAACCCTGAAGCCTGAGAGCTGATGAACTTTTCCAGCCCACTTGACCTGGCAGAGCTGCAGATACTGCTCTGAATCAACACGGTGATGGATCGCTGTCTGAGACCTGCCCGCACGCTTCCCCTCCCTTTGTAGCTGCTGGCTCTCGCCACTCACAGCCATCAACTGCTCCAACAGCAGTCCCCTTTGGTGCCTCCGGCGCATCTTGCAGCCTGGCAGCAAATCCCCTCGCATCTGCTGCCGGCGAGGCAGGCAGGGAGCTGATCGCAGGAGGCCGGGCAGAGGAGTCACGCTTGCCTCTGCTGCTGTTACAGCCAAGAAGGAAGAGAAACAGACTCCTTCCCCTCAGGCAGCCGGGGAAAAAGAAAACACAGAGGGCCATAACCCATCCCAGGGCAACATCTGCAAACATGGTGCATTGCCTTTAGCGGGCCAGGACATGAGCCCCGAAGATAAAGTACTTGTGTGGCAGCATTTCATCAGTTGTTCTGTGGTTTGCTTTCACATGAGAGGAATTAAATGAAAGCTGACACAAGATCAGAGCCAACAGAACCATACTTTCAGAGGCAAATAACCTCCACAGAACATCACACAGACATGTCCCTGCTCACTCAGCTCCCACCTCAGAGTCCTCTCCCTCCAACAGGCCTGAGAGCAACCTTTGTGCACATGAGGCAGCTGGTGCACAGCAGAGTTTTCCTAAAGAGAGAGCTCAGCTGGAGAAAGCTTTTCTTAGGCTGGGATTTTTCAGGTCCTTTATTTGTCTCAAAAAAGAAAATCAGAGTTTTTCTTTTCTTCTCAGTTTAAAAAAAATAAAGACCCTTCAGCCTGACCTTAGCAGAGCAGGAGCCGATGAAGACAGAGACAATAACCAGCTGGTATTCTTCTGGATTCATAGCCAGGAGAAGGGGATGCACCTTCTCACTTGTCCTTTTGGTGCCAGGTCACCTAACAGATAAAAACTTCTGTTTGCCTCTGTAGCACACTGCCTGTAGCACTCAGCAGCTTCTCATCATCACTAAATGAGCTCTGCTCTCCAAACCTCGATTAAAGGCAGCTTCACCCATGGCTAGAGGTGTAAAACTGGATTGACTGTACAACCAGTGGGAAAGAGCTAGAGCCTTACTCAGCTCCTGCTTTTGCTTTGTATCTACTTTCCAGGGCACATTCAAACTGCACTCAAAGGATGCCAGGCACCTTTGGAAGATCTACAAAGTCAGGCAGCAGCCCTTGTCACAAATCATAGAATGGTAAGGTTGGAAGGGACCTCAAAGATTATCCAGTCCCAACCCCCCGCCATAGGCAGGGACACCTTCCACTAGCCCAGGTCGCTCAAGGCCTTATCCAGCCTGGCCTTGAACACCTCTGGGGAGGGAGCAGCCACAACCTCCCTGGGCAACCTGTGCCAGTGTCTCACCACCCTCACTGGAAAGAACTTCTTCCTAACATTCAGTCTAAATCTCCCCTCTGCCAGTTTAAACCCATTGCCCCTTGTCCTGTCACTACAAGACCTTGTAGAAGCTGTTTGCCTAGACTATGCCAAAACACCTGCTGGAGCTGTGGGGAGCAGGGCTGGGATTCTGTATGCCCAGCTCCCCCTGTTCCCAGAGTCGCCAAGCATTAATCCTCTGTGGGCTGAGACTTGAAAAGGTTGTGCTTGACCTCCTCTGAACGGGAAGCATTCCTGATGGGCTCCAGTGGAAGCAGAATCGAGTTCAAAGAAGCACAGGAATGTGGCTTGCTGAACCTGGGATTAGGCTGTGTGGATTTATAAGGATGTAGCCCACATTGCTGTTTGATCACTGCCACATTGCAGTGAGTGGTGAAAAGCACCTGGCTGTGGTCACCTTTCCCTTCTGCAGTGGTGAGGGGCTCCCCACAGCATCTTGGGAAGCTCCCACAGACCACAGCAAAAGAGATCTTTGTCTTCTCAGCCTGGAACCAGCAGGGTTTAATGTCACTTTTGCTGCTTTGTACCTTGGAATTCCCATATACTTTGTGAAACTCCAAATCTGAGAGTTGTCCTTCAAGCCTGTGATGTTGCTCCAGTGGTCTGAGGAGAAAAGTCTGAGCTGAAACAAAACCAAGACTGGGTTTATGTGAGCAGGAGTACCACGTATGCCGCAGGTGGCTTCATCTCTCCTCTGCAACCAAGTGTCAGAACAGCAGGCAAAAATATTTCTCTCTGCACAGTGCATGAGGAGGCTGTGAGGAGTCACAGCTCCTTCTTGCTGCCTCTGGCGGGGAAGAAACTCCTTCCACGTGCAGAAGCCCCAGCTCAGGCCACGGAGAGAGAGTTTGCTCTCCCTGCTGCAAAGCTACATTGTTAACTAATACCAATTGAGATCTTTCCACAGGGAAGTCAATAAATAAGGGCCTTTTTTTATTTACTCCCAATATGTTGCAGAAAACCCATGCAGGATGCGTTTGAGGGATAAAAATACCCAATAAGCAACTTGATGTGCAAGCCCAGAGAAACTGAAAACAATTAATTCCTCCCTGTTGAGGTGTATGACAAAGGAGGGCTCTGCCAGCTTTAGAAAAGCAGCATCTGTCTGTGCAGCAGGTCCAGCTCCTCCTGGCAGAAGGGCTATGGTCAGGAACAAGGGGGTTAAAGTGAAGCAGCCTGGCTGTGAGGGGTCCCCAGTCCCTGGAGGGACAGGTGAGGATGCTGCCATGGTTCAGGCAGGGCTAGGAGCTGCCAGAGCCACCTGCTTGCATGCTGAAGGAGAGCTATGGGTGGGAGGGCAAGAGGCACCAGAGTTCTGCTTGCCATGCACAGCCTTGGCCTGCTACTGATGGCAGTTTGCAGGCTGAAGCAGCTTCAAGTTTCTGCTTAACACGGAACTGCTGGAGCAGGTCCAGAGGAAGCCACGGGGACCTATGGGGACAGGCTGGGAGAGTTGAGGCTGTTCAGCTTGGAGAAGAGAAGGCTCCAGGAAGACCTTAGAGCAGCCTTCCAGTAACTGAAGGGGCTCCAAGAGAGCTGGGGAGGGACTTTTGACAAGTTCTGGGGACAAGGGACAATGGCTTTGAGCTGGTAGAGGGGAGATTGAGACTGGAGATGAGGACAAAATTTTTGCCAGTGAGGGTGGGAAGACACTGGAACAGGTTGCCCAGAGAGGTGGTGGATGCCTCCTCCCTGGAGGTGTTCAAAGGCAGGTTGGATGAGGCCTTGAGCAACCTGGGCTAGTGGGAGGTGTCGCTGTCCATGGCAGGGCGTTGGAACTGGATGAGCTTTAATGTCCCTTCCAATGCAGACCATTCTGTGACTGTATAAGCAGGCAGGTCCTGCAGGGCACCACAGTGCATGGCCCTGCAGAAGTGAATCCTATCCCAAACAGCCATGTAGCAAAGAGGCAAAACATCCCAGAGCAGGCCACAAGATTGTTCCAAGTGAGGAAACTGAGGCATGAAGCAGCAGCCACTGCAAAAATCTCAGCAATAAATCCTCTGCCTGTGCTAGCAAGGGGCCAGGCAGCACAGCCAGCTGCAGGGTGGCAGTGGCAACAGTTGCCTGAGCCTTGCTGCAGTTGGTTTTGACACACTGTAGCTGGGAAGTGTTTGGGATAGTTCTCATGCCTGGATGTGGCACCAGTGGTTTCCTCAAGCCCACTGCGGCCTCTGTGGAGAGGCTGAGTCCCCACTGATTGCAGGGTTGCAGCAAGGGAGCTGAGCCCTGCTGCTCAAGCTTCAAGAGCCCACACCACTCATGAACCACATAGGACATTCTTCCCCACGTTGCTGCCCACCATCATGCTGACAGCTCCTCCATCAGTCTTGCTGGCAAGGCACAAAGGGAAGCTCAGCACTCACCCTCTCCAGTCAAAACTAAAACAATCATTTGGGCCCCTCCCCAGCTGATGAAATGGATGCAACGTGAGGTGTGCTAACACATCCTGAGGGATCTTTCTGGGAGGCAGGAAAAGTAGCCAGGACCTTCCCAGCAAGGAGAGTGTTTGCCTGCTTGGTTGAAGGCAGGGAAGAGAGCTGCTGGCTGCTGCTGTTGCTGCTGAGGGAGGTGTGACCATGCAGGTGTGCACTGGAGAGCAGGCAGGTGGGGTCAGCAGGGTCAGGTGAGGGTATCTATGCTGGCATCTGCAGGGTGCTGCTCTGGCAGATACCAGCTTCCTCTGCTAGGGTGGGACTCCTTTCACTTCTAAAGTTGCAGTCATTAGCCACCAAACCTGAGGGCGTCTCATCTCCAATCCTGATTTCATGCCATGGCCACTGATCCAAGCCATAATCACTTTGGTTTTTCTCAGGGCCAGGCAAGAAGTAGCCTGCAAATGAGTTGAGAGCTGGGATGAAATGAGGAAGAAGTATGAACCCCCAAGGAAAAAACACTTCTCACTTAATGAGGTGTGAACCAGAATGGCAGGGAGGGGATGAGGACCAGCAAGCAACCAAGTGATATTCATTAAACCTCCGAGTGCTCTGCAACCTAATGTGGGCCGCAGTGCCCTGGCTGCCAGCAGCGACCTGGGCAGAGGGGCCAGCCCCGCCCGCTGGGGTAGGTGGAGGTGTCGGGGTCACAAGTCTGCCCAGTTCCCATGCCCCTGCTTTAAGAAGAGGTGAAGAAGGAGAAAAGATGGCACTGAAGCTTTCTCCCAGTGGGAATGGCAGTGCTGCTCCCGTTTGTCACAGGGCAGGGGGACAAAATCCCAGCCGATAAATTCCACTGGTGGGCAGCTGAGCGTGTGGGAAAGAGGGGAGCTGGCAGGCAGCTCCTGCCCAACGCCTGCCAGGCCAGGGGTGCCTTTTGTGGCTGCTCTCCAGAGGTCTGACAGCCACATTCATCATGTGCCTGGACCCCAAAGGAACATGTGCCCCTGGTTTCCTGGTCAGGAGCAGCCTGCCGAGCAGCACTGCACTCTGTAAATACTGTTGTCCTCTCTCCTACCAGGGAGAGCAGCAGCCAGTCCCTGTCTGGAGATAGAGCAAATCAGGAGATTAATTCCCTTTTTCTGTTGGATACCCCTGTCAGCAGTAAAGTATATTAAATACACTGTAAGCAGAAGTCCTCATGCTACCCAGGAAAATGTATTCATTTAGGGAACTGCTTCATGCCAGCAGGCTTTCAGCATCTGCCTTTACCACTGAATGCTTCTTTGCAGGCACAGAGGCAGGTCACAGCCACTGGCAAATCATTTGAGCTCTGTGGAAAAGCTCTTTTCATAAATAAACAGCATTTTCAGATAACTGAAGTCAGCAGGAACTCACCATCGTCTCTGAAATGTGGAGGATGCTGGGAGCCAGGGGCATTGGGAGCGGTGGCAGGGACCCAGAGCACCTTGTACGACCCAGGACTCCCTACTGCAAGCTCTTGTGCAGGCCAAGGCACCCCAGAGCCAACCTGGAAACCTGCTACCCTCTGAGGTGCCCAGACACGTGCTGGAGTTTGCCTGGCTCCTGTTGGCATAAGGGTGTCCTCCACCACTACTGCAGCTCCAGAGGAAACAGCCCAAGGCTGGCAAGGTCTGAGCAGCAGGGCATGAATGGCCTCTTTGGAAGCTCTGCTCTGTCGAGCTCCAAAAACTCAAAGCTCCTTCAAAAGGCAAGGAGCTGTGGCAGAGCTCTGGAGCAGAGCAAGGGCCCAGGCAGGATTTCAAGGGGAAGAGCTTGCAGATGGCAATGGACAAGCCTGAGGAGAGGGCTCAGAGCTGCTTCCTCAGGCTGTGCCCTTTAACATGACTCGGCTGTGAGACCAACACCTAGCAGTGGCCTTTTGCTGGGTCCTGGAAAGAATCTGAGTCTCCAGAGAGGACTTGGGTGACGAGTTTGCTGTTGACACAAGTGCCACATTGGGTCAGACCCACGCTGGCGTTTGGACTTGCCCCACTAAGACATTTAATCCACTGAGACACCAGCCTGGTCCCACCTCCTGTCTAGCCTTTGTGCTGCTCTGGTGGCTTCCCCAGTGTGCTTGGGGCAGTGAGGTTTGGGGTGCCATGGGATACTGCTGCCTGAGGACTTCTGCCACAACCAGGGTGGGACAGCCATGGCGCTGGTTCTGCAAGACCAGGCCTAGCAGGGTGGAGATACTAAGGACATCCCAAGGCACATTCCCAGGAAACACCACCTCCCTGCAGGGGAGCAGGGATGAAAGGTGTTCAAGGCACGTTTGGACGTGGCACTTGGTGCCATGGTCTAGTCTTGAGGTCTGTGGTAATGGGTTGGACTTGATGATCTTTGAGGTCTCTTCCAACCTTGCTTATACTGTGATACTGTGTGATACTGTGAAAGGAGGATCCTGCCCAGCAACAACACGCCTCCAGCAGGCAAATGGGCTGTGTGGCACAACTGGGCACACAGGCAGCTCTCAGCTTACACGAGGGCAAGAAAAGGCAGTGGCAATCCTAAGGGACACGGAATAAACCATTCCTGTGCTTCCCTGCTCTGGGTCTTGTGGGAATATCAGCAGAGAGAAGTAATGCAACCAACAGCTCCCCCAAAAGAGACAAGGAATAAATTGCCAAGTACAAAGTGCATTTCCATGGCTTCTTTCCCATCTGCAGAGCAGCCAAGACAGGTTTCACAGGTGCTGGGCACCCATGAAAGAAGCACTAGCTTCAGCAGGTGCTGTAGATGCTTGATGCCTCCAGAAAACAAAAACCAGGTCATAATTCTATCTCCTTCTACCTGCGTCATCTTCAAACTTTTAACTTAAAACTGCCTCATCCTGTTTCTGAGGTCTGGATATTGTCATTAATGAAGTTTAAGGCTCTGTTGCTCAGATCCTTTCATCCTTCAGGTGTGTAGTGTGATCAGAAAACTGGAGCAGACTGACCCCCTGCTGCCTTGAGGGAAGCAAACCATCATTTTTGGAACTTGCTTCACTAGATTCAGGAGCCAGGCTAAGCTCAGTGCTGCTGCAGCTCCCCTGTGGTGGCTGAGACTCTCTGGGGGGGTTGTGTGAGCTGCACCCCTCTGCTGCTGCTAAAACACAGCCCTGTGGGTGAATGGGAAGAGGGCAAGGTAAATGAGAGGGGCTTGCAGTGCGGGAACCTGGAGGGGCATTTTCCATCCGTATTCATCTCTCTGCTTCTTCTTTACACACACAGACGCAGGCAATCAACAGCTCTTTCTTCATTGCTTGGCTCCTTCATCTCTGCCTTTGTCTGTGAACAGCTCCCAGGCAGAGGACTCCCCTGGCTCCTTCCTCCCCAGTGCCAAGTAACCTCCCGTAACCGTGGCTGCCCGAGCCCTGCGCTCTATGGTCCTTCCAGCCTCCTGCCTTTGCTGCAAAGCAGCTGCTGAGCAAAGAGCTCCACAGCACACACTGGCTGCATCTCAGCTCCTCGCCTGCTTTTCTGTGTGTCGTAGGAAGGCTTCTTATTTGCAGGTTGTCTGCTTGCAGGCGTGCTGCTTGTGCAGGGACACGTTCAGATGGGAGACCCTTGTGTTTACTGCATTTCCTGCATCTTCTTCTGAAATCCAGAAAAAAAACCCTCAAACACCTCAAAAGCAAATGCTGCCTTGGTGTTTATTGTTTCTTGTCCAGACACAGATTTTCTACAGCAAGCTTTCCCTGTTGCTTTGTGCTGCCATCTTATCCCATTGCTGTGGGCAAAAGGGCACATTGTTAGGGATGGAGCTGCTCTTCTTCATTAACATCTAATCTTAATTGACATGGGTAACATCTGCAGCGTGAAGGGGAAAAATACACAAGGCTTCAGTGTGCAGGGGAAAAAAAGACTTTTCCTTTAACCTTTCTGGCCTGCTTCACTGCCTGGGAAACAGCAAAGAGCAGGCAAGGCTTCCGCGAAGTCAAAGTCTGAAGCACACAAGGGTTGGATGGCTGAGATTCACAGAGGATGTGTCAGCTCCCAGGATCATTCCAGCACCAAGTCCATAGGTCACACTGAACCACATGGACTCATGAAATGCAGTCTGATGTGCACAATCACAGTCTTCTTCCAACCCCTCTGCCAAACCTTGCCCACGGTCATGTGGAGACAATTGCTCAGCCCATCAACATCTCCATTAGGGGTAGCAAGGGCAAAAGTGGGATTGAAGCTATACAACCCTCTTAGTTGAGGCTGTTGAAGAAAACTGCTTAGATCTGAGCAAGGCCAGCAGGAGAGAGGAGATTCTGCCCCTCTGCTCTGCTCTGCTCTGGGGAGACATCACATGCAGGGCTGTGTCCAGCTCTGTAGCCCTCAACACAGAAAGCACATAGACCTGATGGAGAATGTCCAGAGAAGCCCACAAAAATGACCAGGGGGCTGGAGCAGCTCTGCTAGGAGGACAGGCTGAGGGAACTGGGGGTATGCAGCCTGGAGAAAAGAAGGCTCCAGGGAGACTTAAGTGCAGCTTGCCAGGACCTGAAGGGGCTACAAGAAGGCTACAAGAAGGCTGCAGGGGACTGTTTGCAAAGGCCTGCAGGGACAGGATGAGGGCAGTGGTTTGAGATGAGAGCAGAACAGATTGAGATTGGATGTGAGGAACAAGTTCTGCAGCAGGAGGGTGCTGGAACACTGCAACAGGATGCCCAGGGAGGGAGTTGAGGCCCCATGCCTGGAGGTGTTGAAGGTGAGGCTGGCCAAGGCTGTGAGCAAGCTGCTCTAGTGGAGGATGTCCCTGCTGAGTGCAGGGGATTGGACTGGATGTTCTTTGGAGGTCCCTTCCAACCCAGACCATTCTATTATTCTGTCATGTATACCTGTAAATCTTCTAACTCAAAGAAAAGGATCTCCACATCCCATGGTTTCTAGGGAGCAGTAGGGAGTCCTCAGGAGAGAATCCTGTCAGTTTGGGAAGCTCCATGTTAGGAAGTTTACACAGGAGGTGTATGATGGGAGATTACAGAACACACGTATCTGTAGTTGCAGGAAACCAGTCTTGGTGGCCCATCAAGTTCTTTTCCTTACACTCCTAGTAATCTTCTAGAGACTTCCCTCACAGCCAATAACTGTCCCAGCAGCTTGTGAAAGATGATGGAGCAGAACATCCCCAAGCACAGATACAGGCTGGGTGGTGAATGGCTGAGAGCAGCCCTAAGGAAAAGGACCTTGGGGTCTGGGTTGATGAAAAGCTCAACATGAGCCTGCAGTGTGCACATGCAGCCCAGACAGCAACTGAGTCCTGGGCTGCAGCAAGAGCAGTGTGGGCAGCAGGGCAAGGGAGGGAATTCTGTCCCTTTACTCTGCTCTCATCAGACCCCATCTGGAGTCCTGTGTGCAGTTCTGGAGCCCCCAGCACAGGAANAGGTGGGTGGCTTTTCTGGTGCCAGAAAGTGCAGTAAGGCTCTGGGCTGTGTTCCTGGTAGGCTTTCCTGCAAATTAGATAACCACAGCCACAGCAATCAATAACAACAGCAGGCTCCTTGCTTTTCTTTTTTCTTTTGGTAACTAAAATGACTGAAAATGAGCTAAATGCAGCCCTTGAGTTAGGGATACAAGTCAGATTCCATCAGCCAAATCAGGAACTGGCAGCACCAAAAACTGAAATCAGCAGCTGATCAAATCATCGGAGGAGCACATGCAAGCTTTGAGCCACACAGCAGATGGTGATTTTGCTGAGACAATGAGCACTGCTCCTGCTGTCTCCAGTCACACTTGTCACTTCTCACATATTGTTTCTTTCTCTTCACCTTCCTTCAGATCTCTGCCTTTCCCCTGGGAAATAACTGGAGAAGCAAAGGTAGCTTTGTTTAGCCTGACACAGTAAGTGTCACCCACTGATGGTGGATCTGCTCAGGGTGAAACCAGCTGAGGAGGTAAGAGCTTGCCAAATAAGAGTGGTTGCCATTTCTTCTTGCTATACAGCATGGCTGCTTTAGTGGATAAGCCCATTTCATAAGGCAGAGAGTCAGAGTTGCTTGGGGAAGCACAAGAAGAAATCAAGGGAAACCCTATGTCTCCTTTTCTTGAGAGGTTTGAGGAAGGAGGTTGTAGCCAGCTGGGGTTGATCTCTTTTCCCAGGCAGCCAGAAACAGAAGGAGGGGACACAGTCTCAAGTTGTGCCAGGGGAGGTCTAGGCTGGATGTTAGAGGAAGTTGTTGCCAGAGAGAGTGATGGGCATTGGAATGGGCTGCCCAGGGAGGTGGTGGAGTCGCCATCCCTGGAGGTGTTCAAGAACAGACTGGATGGGGCACTTAGTGCCATGGTCTGGTTGATTGGCTAGGGCTGGGTGATAAGTTGGACTGGATGAGCTTGGAGGTTTCTTCCAACCTGGCCAGTTCTATGATTCTATGATTCTAAGTCTCATCCACAACCAGCATTTGTGCCCATGAGCTATGTGGGCTTTGTTAGGTGGCAAAGGAGAAGCAGCACGAGTGAAGCTGAAACCCAGAAAGGTGTGGAAAGGGAGCTGGAGCCCTGCAAATCTGATGGGCATGTGTGCTGCAGATTGCCCTGAGGTGCTCAGTGCAGGCACATCAGCAGGCAGCTCACTGACCAAGCTAGAGCAGGTGTGAATGGAGAGGAGGAGAGCTGGGTGCACAGAACACTGGTGCAGAGTCCTCACTCAGGCTCAGATTCTTGTTGCCCTGAACAGCAGCTTGCTAACACAGTTCCTGCTTTTCCCAGTGGGAATCCTGTGAGCTGTCTGTGCATGGTTCTCCTCCCCTTCAGCTGCCCTGTCTCTGTGTGGGAGAGAGCTCAGGGACCCAAGATTTGTGGGGAAATTCAGGAGCAGCATTTTAGTTGCTACAGATCAGCTATTGTGCTACCTGTGTAGCTTGCAGGCTCTTGCTGTCACAGTGAAGAACAACTTTGCAAAGGCCCCTCAGCAGTCCTGGTGCCACAGAGGTTCCTCACTCCTTCCCATTTCTCTCCTGTTTGCCCAGTGCGACACATTTATTACTAGCTTCAGTCTTGCATGGGCAACCTACCTAAGGGCCTGTGCAGTGCAAAGCAGGAGAGATGTGCCAGCTGTGCCAGGGGGCACAGGGTACTCCTCCAAGGTTGTTCTGGGGAGAGGGACAGTGATCAGAAGCAGTTTTGCATCCTCTGCAGGCAGGCAAATGACACACCTGCCAGGATTTCTTGCTGAAGAGCTGGGCTGAGGGCACAGCACCACAAAAAACTGCTGATATTTGTAGAAAATTGCCCAGCTACTGAGACTTGGCTGCTTCGAGTGCCTCCTTCAGCAAGAGGATGAAGGGTGGAGGTCAGGTGAGAAGCAGCTTGCAGGAGCTTTGTAGGGAAGCAGCATGGATCCATTGAGCCAGAGCAGAAGTGGCCCCAGTGAAAGCCTTTGTCGTTAGCCAGCAGCACACGGGCAGCAGATGCCTCTGGATGGCTCATGGTGGCCATGTGTCAGTGCAGACAGCTTTTCACCACCCTGCTTGCTCTCACTTAGCTTCAGTGATGCGAAGAAGCGAGTGGCTAAGTGGCAGCAGAGTCAGAGTCTGCAGGCTGCAGGGACACCAGCATGCCCAGAGTAGTTGGCCACCTACTTCAAGGCTGCTCCCTCCCAGGCTCCTAGTGCGACCCTGGCAGATCTCTCTGCTGCCCAGAGAGCTCAGGAGGACAAAGAGCGAGCTGCAGTTTGCTTCCTGGTTCTGCAAACTGACAATTGTCCTTTTCAGAAAACCTTGGTTTCAAATGTCTGATTCAAAGGAGGTTCAAAGGGTACAAGATTCCTGTTCAAAGGGTACAAGATTCCTCAGTGTCATGGAATCACAGAATTGTTTCACTTGGTAAAGCCATTTAAGATCATCTAGTTTGAACATTCTCTAACTCTGCCTGGGCCAGTGCTAAACCATGGCCCTCAGCACCACATCTCTGTGGCTTTGAAACACCTCCAGGGATGGGGATTCAACAGTTCTCTCACCTTCTCCTCCCCAGCCCTGTTCTCCAGACCCTTCCACAGCTTCGTTGCCCTTCTCTGGGCCTGCTCCAGCCCCTCAATGTCCTTCTTGGAGTGAGGAACTCAAAACTGAACCCAGAACTCAAGCTGTGGCCTCACCAGTGCTGAGTCCAGGGGGACAATACTTGCCCTGCTCCTGCTGGCCACACCATTGCTGATCCAGGCCAGAATGCTGGTGGCCCCTTCTTGGCCAAGTGGGCACACTCTGGCTCATTTTCAGCCAGCTGTTGACCAACACCCCCAGGTCTTTCTCTGCTGGGCAATCTCCAGCCACTCTGCTCGAAGCCTGCAGCCTTCATGGGATTGTTGTGACCCAAGTGCAGGACCCAGCACTTGGCCATGTTGAACCTCACAGAATTGGTCTTGGCTCATGGATCCAGCCTGGTCAGATCTGTAGAAGGTAACAGTGGGGATCTTTGAGTGCTGCTGCCTGTGATCAGCACCATGGCAGGGTCCTTCTCCAGCCATCAGCTGCCAGCGACTGCCAGAGCCATTGGCCAGCTGAGGCTGGGCATTTCTTCTGCTGCCAGAGGGCAGCCAGCTGTTTCCAGCAGCATATACACTGCATGTGAGGTAGGGGCTCAGACAGGCTCTGGCCATCTGTGGGGGCAGGTACTGAAAGAAGAGTGGAGAAAAGAAGGTCCTCAGGCTGACAGACCTGGTTGCCACCAGGAGGATATCCCTGTCACTTTCCTGGGGACTGCTGCCAACGCACCTTTAAGGCAGTTTTGAAGGCATGGTGTGCTGGTTTGAGGCTAATTGGAATATTTTAATGAGAAAAATTAGATTATATGCTGTGAAAAGCAAGCAGTGGTGATGTCTACTTCACTCATAGCCTTGATGAGATGTGTAAAGACAAGGACACAAACATAGATAAGAGAGAGTCTCTTTGTCGGAGTTGGTGTGTCTGCTTCCTGGGCTTCTGCTGTGTGACCCAACTCATTATTCTGCTTCTAACCTCCCTTGCCCATCCTCCAAACTCACCTTGCATGTAAGGCAGACCCTGGGATAAGGTGGAGGGCTGGAAAGAAGGTGGAAGGGTGGTTGGGAGCCCCTCCTGGGCACTCTGATTTCTAGGAAGGGTATTGTGTTTTCATATTACCTTTAACTTGTATATAGCAATTTGTAATGTATTGTAAATACCTGCTTGTCTGTTGTGCTAAGCTGTGAATATAAAGCTGCATTCCTTAACTTCCAGCCAGCTGAGTCTAGTCTGGGTGATTTTCATAGGGGGGATGGGGTGGTGAGTAACTCCCAAACCATCACAGATGGTCCCATCACTGAGTACAACATGCACTGCATTACACCTGGCTGTGGGGGAATCCACCCTGGTAGCCTCCCTGAACTCATGCCATGGTCCTTCCTATGGTGGGGAAACCAAAGCAGCTGCAGTATCCACCTGGAGCAAAATCACCTTTTCAACCTGGCCACGGCTTTCCTGTGGGACCCTGGCAGCTCGTCTGGCCCCTGAGTGCTACTCAGGTAGCAATGGATAAGACACTGGCATGATGTGAGCTAAGCAGCACTGCCAGTGGATGAGCCCTTGTTAGACCGAGTAGTCCCCTCTCCAAGCAAAGGTTCTATAGAAAACCAGCTAGAAAGTATCATGGAAGAAAATGCTGTTGCCATCAAAGATGTGGGACAAGTTTTTGGCATTTTTGGAGTCTGCTAGGATCTGCTCAGGCTCTGGGTTTTTACATAGGGTGAGAAGTGGCTCAGGAAAAATTAGAACATCTCTCATCTGCGTCATCCCAGGACAAACCATTCTTTGTTGTTCCTCTTCTGCTCTTCATCCTGCTGCACAGGTGCACTTGGGCTGCAAGGAAAAATACCATTCTGCCTTCTCCTTGCTTTGACTGTGCTTTCTGAGTGTTTGTGTACAGCCAGAGAGGTGGTTGAGGTCCCATCCCTGGAGGTGTTTAAGGCCAGGCTGGATGAGGCTCTGGCCAACCTGATCTAGGATAGGGTGTCCCTGCCCATGGCAGGGGGGTTGGAACTGGATGATCCTTGTGGTCCCTTCCAACCCTGACTGATTCTATGATTCTGTGATTCTATGATTCTGTGATTCTATGCACCTGCCCATATGAGCCTGGAACAGCCCCACTTGTTCCTGCTGTCTGCGGCAGAGATCCAAGCAGTGTCAAACGTGGGCATCCGTTGCTGGAAGGAAGGAGTGGTGCCAGCTTGTCAGGCTTCAGTCCTGCTCCCCGGGCATCGAAGCAACAGCCCACGTGCAGCATGTGGAACTCCTGCTAGCAGCACAGCCACAGTGGGAAGGTGAAATTCACAACACTGTGCCTCCTTCGGGGCTTTGAAATTGGACGCTCACAGGGCTCCAGTGCTGTGCAATCTTTTTCTCAGCTGCCAGGCAGAGGTGGATTTTTCTTTGCAGTGAAAACAAACCAAAAACCTCTTCTGACTTCAAAGGGTTCGTTGTCAAAATGCTTCCCATCTGTGGGATCTTTTGTTTGTTTGCTTTGGCCCTCTGTTCCCGAGGGGTTCACTAAGACATGTGTCCTTCCTGAGCTACTGCTTTGCTGTAGCAGGACTGAAAACACAGATTTGTTTTCATCTCTGCCAGCATAGTTGCATGTCCTGAGCTGCTGCTGGCAGACTGGAAGCAGCTTCTGGGAGCAACTAATATATCTTCAGCCTGACACAAAGTTCCTCCTTGAAGGGCAGCCCCTGTGTTTTAATCAATATGATAAAGAGCAGCTTCAATTACTTCCTTGCTGCTGCCTGTTCTGCTGTTATTCACAAATCTCAGAGCAATCTGGAAACCCTGAGGATTGTGGCTGTGTTTATAGATTGAGAGTCTGGACCGTGTCCCAGACAAGGGCAAGGAAGCTGAGGAAGGGTCTGGAGAACAAGGCTTGGGGAGAGCAGCTGAGGGACCTGAGGGTGTTCAGCCTAGAGAAGGAGACACTGAGAAGAGACTTCATTGCTCTCTACAGCTCCTTGAAAGGAGGCTGGAGCCAGGTGGGAATTGGTCTCTTCTCCCAAGGAACAAGTGATAGGACAAGAGAAGATGACATCAAATTGTGCCAGGGGAGGTTTAGGTTGGATATTAGGAAAATTTCTTCACTGCAAGAGTGGTCAGGGATTGGCACAGGCTGCCCAGAGAGGTGGTGGAGTCCCCATCCCTGGAGGTGTTCCAGAAACATGTGGCCATGGTGGTGTTGGGTTGGTGGTTGGACTAGATGATCTTAGAGGGCTTTTCCAGCCTTAATGACTGTACGATCATACAGCTTTGGCAGTCCAAGGAGTTCTGACTGTAGCTGCAGTGAATGTGGATCAAGATGACAGACCAGGACTTGTTTTGTAGCTTGCTTTCAGAGTCTGGGCTGGCTGAGTAACTCTGTCCCAGCATGGCTGCTGCTGAATGAAGGATTATCCCTTGGAAGTTCTACCTCCAAGGGTAGGAGGGAGGAAGTGCAGCAGTCTGCGGTTACACAGAGGCAGCTTATGGAGGTTCTGAGTGAGCAGCTAAACATCTGTGCCTCAAGGCCACGCTTAGCGCAAGGGCTCAGGTAGTCTGCAGCATTCTCTGACAGCCTGGCAGAACAAAGATGAGAACAACAAAGCCAGAACTCAGCAGGAAAACAGGGGGGAAACAAAAATACCCAGAGAAGTCTGTTGGTCAGAAAGAGAAGGTGGCAGGTGAGCTTACAGGCCTGGACCAGAAGAGCAGAAAAATTAGTGGGCTTTGGTTTGAGCACTGCATACAGGGCAAGCTGTGTGGCCTCTGGCTCTTTGCTGCAGAGCAGCTGGGATGCCTTCACCTGCAATACAAACACCCACTTTGGGACAGCAAACCCAAACTGTGAGGACCCTTCAGGTGGTGCCACACGCAAGGCCAGAGAAGAGACCAGAGCCACGCCCACTGCCACCCAAACTCCACATCTGGGGCAGAGTACCATGGGTGGCAGATTGGTGCAGGCCTGCTCACAGCCTCTTCCTTGCTGCTCCACCAGAGAACTCCCATACCCAGAGAAGTGGCTGTGCCAGCACTGCACGTGGGCATGGTTCTCAGAAAAGAGGAAAGGAGGGCTGTCGTCAGAGAGCACAGAGCACACTGAAAGCTCCAGAGAAGGCAGCAAAAGACAATGTCAAGCTTTCTGCAGCCTGTGAAGACCATGGGCCCTACCTTCTGGCTGAAGGAGCAGCATGGCAGATAAGGGCATTACATCTTCCTTCAGCAGATTAATGTCAGGCACCAGGATTAGTTCTCTGCAGCGCAAGAGATTAACTTTGGATTTTCCAAGCTTTCCCATTATCAGCTTTTTTCTCCCCAGGCAATCCCTGTGCCATGCTCCCTGGCCAACGCTGGATCTCAGGGAGCTGTGTTTCCTTCTGCACCAACTCTCCATCAAAGCAGCCATTCCACTGGGCTTCACCATGCAGATTTACTGCACCTCTTCTACACACCTGGAAACACTGAATACCATCATAGAATCAGTAAAGTTGGAAAAGACCTCTGAGACCTTCAATTCCAACCACTGACCCACCACATCCCACTAAACCATGCCCAAAAGTGCCATGTCCACACATTTTTTTGAACACTTCCAGAGACTGGTGACTCCCTCACCTCCCTGGGCAGCCTGTTCCACTCATTCACTCTTTCAATAAAGATTTTTTTCCTAATGTTTTCCTAATGCAACCTAAACCTGCCCTGGTGCAACTTGAGGAAATTTCCTCTTGTCCTATCCCTTGTTACTTGGAAAAAAGAAACCAACACTCACTCACTCCAACCTCCTTTCAGGGAGTTGCAGAGAGCCAGAAGGTCTCCCCTCAGCCTCCTTTTCTCCAGGCTGAACCACCCCAGGCCCTCAGCCACTACTCACCAGGCCTGCTCACCACTTTTTTGCCCTAATCAAAGAAGGGTCCAGCAATGTCCTCCTGCAGGGACACAATCTACCTTCTTCTGTATTGGAAAGGAGAAAAAGCAAGTTTTCTCTTGCCAGACAGAGGACCGTGGCCACCAGTCCTATCCCCAGTTCAGCTATGCCAGCTGGAGGTTGTCCTCCTGCAGCCATCACCATTTAGCAGCTCTTCTGGCAAACAGGTTCATTCCTGCTGCAGACAAATCCAAGCAAAACAGCTTACAGCACCTCCTGCCATGGTCTGAACTAAGCCAGGTCGTTTTGCCTGCAGTGAGGGCTGTGGCTGAGAAGTCAGCAGAGAAATCAATTTGTTATCTCCCCGTGAACCTGCTGAAGGAAAAGCTCCTTCTGCATCCAGGCACCTGTGCCACCCAGAGCGGCAACAGCAGCAGCAGCAAGCTGCAGGTGTGTGCCAGGTGGAGGGCTGAGGGGATGTGACAGTGAAGGACCTGCTGACAGCCACCAAATGCACAGCACCTCTGGCCTGACTTCACCCAGCAGCAGCTGCTCCAGCGGCTGCAGCTCTCTCCAATCAGCTGCTCTTCAGGAGGTTGCTCTGAAGATCACTTCTGGTGGTGTTTCCTGCCTCAGCACCTCGGGCGAGCTGAGAGCCAACATGCTGCTGGCTGGCAGGGCACAGGGTACAAAGCCCACACTGCTGCTATCTCCAACTGTTTCAGTGCTGTGCTCAGCCTGGCTCTGTCCTTTCTTGTGGGTCTGTGTTCCATCACCTGAGCACAGTGCAGAGTGCCTCTTTGTGTCAAATACCTCCATGCCATCAGGCGGAGACCCTGAGCTGGAGGAGCTCTACCTGCTGGCAGAGCTGCGCTTGAAGCAAAAGCAGGGCTTTGGTCAGGAGTCTCCCAGCTGCTCTGGCTCTTTGCCTAGCAAGGCTTCACCTCCTGAGGGGATCAAACACGTGCTGCAGACAGCCACACTGAGTGGCAGAGGAGAAGCAGATGTCTGACTTGACCCAGGAACACACATGGAGCTTGGTGCAGGAAAGGTCAGGCTGCCCAAACAACAAAACAATGTCAGTACCTGGCACCTTTTCTCTAGTTCCACCTCTCTGGGCAAGCCTAGGGTCACTTTTAGTCTTCTTTAGATGAATATTATGCAGCAGGGAGGAAGGACTTCATGGGTTAGGGTGAGTGGCCAGCTCTGCTCGCTCACTTCTCTCTGTTTCACCTGAAACAGCAAAGGAGGAGCACAGGGGCTGCTCCAACCTCTGCCAGGAGGCAGGTGGTGAGAGAGGCACTGCCACACTAGGTCCTTCCTGCCACACTTGCCCCACTGTCTGCAGATCTTCAACAGGCTGTGGCCCTAAGGGAAGCTGAGGAGGAGAGTTTGTGGTTTGAAGCTGAGGGAGAGCAGGGTTAGACTGGAGCTGAGGAAGAAGTTCTTCAGTAGGAGATGCTGAGACTCTGGCACAGGCTGCCCAGGGAGGCTGTGGCTGCTTCCTGACGGGGGGTGTTGAAGGCCAGGCTGGATGAGGCCTTGAGCAGCTAAGTCTAGTTGAGAGGTGTCCCTGCCCATGGCAGGAGGCTGGAGGAGATGAGCTCTGAGGTCCCTTCCAAGCTGAGCCCTTCTGTGGTTCTATGGTTATTTATCACACAGGTTTGAACACACTGAGGGTTTTTTCAATCTTTGTATTTCTGACATCACTGTTTCCCATGGTACCTCCACATCATGTCCTGCCAGACGGCCAAGACCATCAGTGCAAGCTGACCTATGTCTCTTCTCAGATGATGTCACTCTCTTTGCTTTCTTAGTCTGCAGGACCTCACAGGCCTGTAACCTGACCTGGAGGTGCACTGAGACCCTACAGTTTATGCCCTGTCCCCACTGAGTTGATGATGAAGAACTGAAATCTGAGAGCTGTGAAAAACACTCTTCAAGTTGAATAATGAAGAAAGTGTGGAAGGAAAGGTCCTGGTTTATTCTGACCCACAGAATACTGGGGAAAGCCCCCACTGTTTCCCCAGTATTATTTAATAGATTTCTTACTGGGTTGCTCTGAGGTAAACACCTGTGTGTGCAAGGAGAGCTGACTAATGGCTGTGCCTATACTGATGCCCCCGCAGAACAGCAAAGGAGCACAGCATGTCACGACTCAAACCCCTTGCCAGCTTCCTTGCCAGTTTTCATTCTGCACCTTGTGGGACCCCCAATTCATCTCCAGCAACAGCTCAGTTTCCCCAGGTTCTCAGCTTTGTCCTTTCTGCCTCTCACACCTGGCTGGGCAACCCAGTCTCAGATAGTTAAAAGCAGTGACCCAGGGTGGACACGGCCATGGGCAGTAACTGGGTAACTGCCCTCTTCACCTGCTCATCAGCCTGGATGTGCTGTGCCTTCTGCCCCTGCTGTGCTCAGCTTGCTGACACTTCGGGCTGCAACGAAGGGGGATGAGATTCCATGAGACTGATTCAAGGAGGTTCAATGAGATTCAGTGAGGCACAAATCCATGCTGAGTGCAGAGCAGGTTGAGAGCAGTCCTGAAGAAAGAGACTTGAGGGTGTTGGTTGCTGAGAAGCACCCCAGTAGTCAGCAGCACCCTCATGTAGCCCAGAAGGCAGCTGTGTGCTGGGCTGCAGCCAGAGGAGCATGGGCAGCAGGGCAAGAGAGGGAATTCTGCCCCTTGGCTCTGCTTTGCTGAGACCTCACCTCTAATCCTGCCTCCAGTGCTGGCGTCCCCACCAGAAGAAGGGCACAGAGCTGCTGGAGAGAGGCCAGAGAAGGCCACAAAGATGAGCCAAGGACTGGAGCAGCTCTGCTGTGAGGATAGGCTGAGGGTGCTGGGGGTGTGCAGCCTGGAGAAGAGAAGGCTCTATGGAGACCTTCTGGTGGCCTTCCAGTATTTGAAAGGGGCTACAGGAGAGCTGGAGAGGGACTTTGGAAAAAGGCTTGGAGTGAGAGGAGGAAGGGCAATGGCTTCAAACCAAAAGAAGCTGGATTTAGATTAGACATTAGATGTTCTTGCTTGTTATGAGAATGGTGAGGCACTGGAACAGGCTGTCTGGAGAAGTTGTGGAGGCTTCAAGCCTAGAAGTGTTCCAAGCCAGGTTGGATGGGGGCTTGAGCAAGCTGCTTTAGTGGAAGGTGTCCCATGGCAGTCTTTGGCAGTCTTTAAGGTCCCTTCCAACCCAAACCATTCCCTGATAGGCTGTAGAGTTTCAGGTAGGACTAGAGCTCCTGAGTTCAAATTCCCAGTCTGGGTTGTGGCACAGCCATTGATTTTGCTCTTGGCCTTTGTGCTTCTGGCAGGTGAAACAAAGATCAGTGCGGGTGAGAGAGGTAATTTTGCATTTCTATGCAGACAGGTTTTCCTCTTTTTGTCCTCTTTAATGAGATTCCAAGAGAAGGTAAGGGAAGGCAGCTGAGGGAACATCACCGTGGAGTCTGTAATTGCTGCCTGCAAAGGTGTGATGGGAGAGAGGCAAGGGGCCAGCTGCTCTCTGGAGAATGGTAGAGAAGGGCAGGGATGCACACAGGGGTGGACAAGGGCTCTTCTGACATTGCATGTGTAATCTAATCTAGGCCATAATAATTTCCTCCTGGCTCAGCATCAATCACATCGTTAGCCTAACCCTGAAATTAGATCTTGCCTGTCAGTGACATTTGCTTTCCCATCTGGACCATCTCTCTACTGCAGTACTTCCTGGCTCAGTTCCTGTGGGACCAACAATCCCAGTTATGTCGATCCAGACACAGCAGAAAGCTTTTGCTGAGCACTCCCTGCAGACCAGGGAAGCCATCAGAGTGAGTGCTTCAATACGCCCCTGCCTCTTGTGTACAATAACAACAGCTGCAGCCTGGGGTCTTGCACCCTCCCAGCCCCCTACAGCCCTGATGAGCAAACAGCAAACACTAAACAAGTCTGCAAAGCACCTCCCTTACTTAAATCCACACTAACCGTGTCCATACTGTGTGCAGTCCAGCTGAGAGCATTGAGCTGGTGGCCACATTCATTCAGCTGTTGCTCTGCTTCCTCTGTCAGGGACTGGCAATAGAGCTGCAGTGCTGCTGGGCTCTGCCCCACACCTCTGATCACAGGCACGAAGCATGGCTTAGCCAGCAGGCTCCTCAGCGAGGAAACTGCAAAGCCTTCAGCTGTGGCTGCACATGACACCTAATTCTGCAGGAGCACTGATCTGCTGGAGGACAGGAAGGCTCTCCAGAGGGCCCTCAACACCAGGCTGCATTGACAGGCTCAGGCCAATGGGATGAGGCTCAAAGCAACCAAGTGCTGGGTCCTGCACTTGACTTAAAACAACCTGGTGAACCCTCCAGGCTTGGGGCAGAGTAGCTGCAAACTGCCCAGAAGAGAAAGACCTGAGGTTATTTATCAAAGGCTGGTTGAAGATGAGACAGGGTGTGCCCAGGTGGCCAAGAAGGCCACCAGCATCCTGGTCTGGATCAGCAAGAGTGTGGCCAGCAGGAACAGGCAAGTGATCATGCCCCTGTACCCAGCACTGGTGAGGCCACAGCCTGAGTCCTGGGTTCAGTGTTGGGCCTCACACTCCAAGAAGAACACTGAGGGGCTGGAGCAGGTCCAGAGAAAGGCAACAAAGCTGGGGAAGGGTCTGGAGAACAGGGCAGGGGAGGAGCAGCTGAGGGAACTGGGATTGTTTAGTCTGGAGTAGAGGAGGCGGAGGAGAGCCCTCATTGCTCTCTCTAGCTCCCTTTAGGGTTGCCCAGGGAGGTTGTGGCTGCTCCCTCCCTGGAGGGGTTCAAGGCCAGGTTGGATTAGGCCTTGAGTGACCTGTGCTAGTGGGAGGTGTCCCTGCCTATGGCAGGGGGTTGGAACTAGATGATCCTTGAGGTCCCTTCCAACCTTACCATTCTATGATTCTATGATTCTATGTCAGGAGAAGACAACCTAGATGGTGTTTGCAGCTCCTAACTGGGCCCCAGGCTGGTACCAGAAAAGCTGTGAAGGAAGTGCTGGTGTTTGCCAACAGGGCAAAGGGAGGGCTTACTTCCATTGCAGTGTTTGCTTCGAATGGTGTTCTTCAAAATGCTAATCTGCAATTTGGAGTTTGTCCAAAATTCACTCTTTTCAATGACTAATGTTCTTCAAGCTGTTGGAGGATAAAATCCTCCTAGAAAGCACTTCTAGGGTTCATTTAACACCACCATGGCCACTTAACCATGTCCTGAAGTGCCATGACCACAATTTTTTTGAACACCTCCAGGGATGGGGACTCCACCCCCTCCATGGACAGCCTGTTCCAATCCCTGACCACTCTTGCAGCAAAGAAATTTTTCCTGATCTCCAACTTGAACTTCCCCTAGTGCAACTTGAGACCATTTCCTCTCCTGTCATTTGTTATCTGTGAGAACAGCCCAATCCCCACCTGGCTCCAGCCTCCTTCCTGTGCTGGGGGCTCCAGAACTGCTGCCTTGCATCTCCAGAGAGATGGAAGGACAGGAAGGACATGGAAGTGTTGGAGCAGGTCCAGAGGAGGCCACAAAGATGATCAGAGGGCTGCAGCAGCTCTGCTGTGAGGACAGGCTGAGAGAGTTGGGGCTCTGCAGCCTGGAGAAGAGAAGGCTTCCAGGAGACCTTATAGCAGCCTTCCAGTATCTGAAGGGGGCCTACAGGAAGGCTGGGGAGGGACTATTGACAAAGTCTTGCAATGCCAGGACAAGGGGCAATGGGTTTAAACTGGCAGAGGGGAGATTTAGACTGGATGTTAGGAGGAAGTTCTTTCCAGTGAGGGTGGTGAGGCACTGGCACAGGTTGCCCAGGGAGGTTGTGGCTGCTCCCTCCCCAGAGGTGCTCAAGGCCAGCTTGGACGAGGCCTTGAGTGACCTGTGCTAGTGGGAGGTGTCCCTGCCTATGGCAGGGGGTTGGAACTAGATGATCCTTGAGGTCCCTTCCAACCTTACCATTCTATGATTCTATGATTCTATGTCAGGAGAAGACAACCTAGATGGTGTTTGCAGCTCCTAACTGGGCCCCAGGCTGGTACCAGAAAAGCTGTGAAGGAAGTGCTGGTGTTTGCCAACAGGGCAAAGGGAGGGCTTACTTCCATTGCAGTGTTTGCTTCGAATGGTGTTCTTCAAAATGCTAATCTGCAATTTGGAGTTTGTCCAAAATTCACTCTTTTCA
>WBNM01025516.1:68106-88430 GCA_013399055.1 Ramphastos sulfuratus
TCCCTGGAGGTGTTCAAGGCCAGGTTGGACAAGGCCTTGAGTGACCTGTGCTAGTGGGAGGTGTCCCTGCCTATGGCAGGGGGTTGGAACTAGATGATCCTTGAGGTCCCTTCCAACCTTACCATTCTATGATTTTATGATTAGATGAGATAAGATGGGTTCCATTCTTCACCTCTTACCTAGCTGCAAAGTCCTTGTGTGGGCAAGACTGCTTTTAAAGGTGTCAGATTAAGGACACCTTAATGCCAAAAGAACTAATTGAAGATGTAGCCCTTCAGCTACTCAGGTTCAGGTTAGCTCTTCTTTCCCTAGGAAAGATTTAGGATCCTGGCTGCTCTGTTCCCACACACTCTGCATTTTTAACCACTTGCCTGCTTCTTATTCCATTTCCTCTACCCTGAAACCAAGGCATTACTGTGAGATGGAACCAAGTCTTTTGTGAAAATATTACCAAAAATTTCAGTTCCCACATGTGCACATAAAAGGAGAGTTCCATGATGACTGTTTTTCATGACCAGTACTCTAAGCATTTAAAAATAGCTATGGTTTCAGCTCCCCTGCAGGAACAGGCTGGCAGAGTTGGGGCTGGTCAGCCTGGAGAAGAGAAGGCTCCAGGGAGACCTTGGAGCAGCCTTCCAGTACCTGAAGGGGCTCCAGGACAGCTGGGGAGGGACTTCTGACAAAGGCTGGGAGTGCCAGGGTGAGGGACAATGGCTTTGAGCTGGGACAGGGGAGATTGAAAGTGGAGATGAGGAAGAAATTCTTCAGAGTGAGGGTAGGGAGACACTAGCGCAGGCTGACCAGGGAGGTTGTGGATGTCCCCTCCCTGCAGATGTTCAAGGCCAGGTTGGATGAGGCCTTGAGTAACAGGTGGTTGGAACTGGATGATCTCTAAGGTCCCTTCCAACCCAAGCCATTACATGAATCTATGAAGAAAACTCCTTCAGGTGACCCAGGGAGCACAGGTAGTGTGACACCTTCCTTTAGCTGTGATTTACCCACACAGTGCAGTTTCCCTGCAGAATACAGCAAATTTTCATCATCAAGGCTTATCAGTTTTACTTAGTTCTAATTTATTTGTTACAATCTCTTTAAGGGACAGCTGGAGCTGAACTGCTGTGGTCCTGGTAAGGAATATGGATTGATCTGGGCATTCGTTTATTGATTACCTCTTTTACTGCCAAATAATCCTCTCTGTTTGCTTTTCTTTCCATCTACTTCAGAGTCTGGAAGCAGCCTGAAAATTTCACACACTGCCTATTTCCTTAATGGGAAGCACTGATATGCTAATTGTCCAGAAGGTGGTCAAAAGACCTGGCAATGCCATAATCATCTTGCTGTTCTACATGCTGACTGTGATTACGTTTTTGAAATCATTAGCTGAAGATATTGACACGTTGGATAATGAATAAAACTCATATCAAAGAAACAGAACTCTTTGGGGAACTCAAAAAACCCTGCAGATGCAGTGGATGGGTAACGAGTCCCTTCAGGAAACACCAGCTCAGGAGGCCAGGAGTAAGAAAACTATGACCTGGGTAGATGAAGGGAGGAGAAGCTTGCAAACAAGGACTCTCTCTGGCTTTGTAGCTAGACAGCTGTAGCCAAACAGCTGCCTGACAACATCTCTAAATGTGTGAGAGAGGAAGGCTGCCATTTTTTCAAAAGTGCTTTTATTTTGCAACTGAGTCTGCTCCTGGACCCCCTGCCACTGAACCACAGAATGGTTTGGGTTGGAAGAGACATCCAAAGGGCATCCAGTCCAACCTCCTGCACTCAGCAGGGACATCCTCCACTAGAGCAGCTTGCTCACAGCCTTGGCCAGCCTCACCTTGAACACCTCCAGGCATGAGGCCTTAACTCCCTCCCTGGGCAACCTGTTGCAGTGTCTCAGCACCCTCCTGCTGCAGAACTTGTTCCTCACATCCAATCTCAATCTGCTCTGTTCTCATCTCAAACCACTGCCCTCATCCTGTCCCTGCAGGCCTTTGCAAACAGTCCCTTGCAGCCTTCTTGTAGCCCCTTCAGGTCCTGGCAGGCTGCTCTTAAGTCTGCCTGGAGCCTTCTCTTCTCCAGGCTGCACAACCCCAGGTAGAATGATTTTTCAGAGCTCTGTCTCCAGATAGAAGGGAGCATATTTAGATTGCAGCTACAGGCATTACTGTGTTTTCCTTTTTTGCCTCAAACCAGTGAGAACTCCCTTAAAAAGTTGTAAGAATGACTGTGAAATTAAGCGAGTTGTATACTGAGCTGGTTAGAAACCAGAAATGAACAATGTGAGCTTCAGCTTCCAATGTGATGAGCACTGGCATCTCCTGGAGAGGTCAGGTTCTCCTGGAGATGCAGAACCTTTGGGATGTATTTAAGAGTAGTCATTGCCCCCAGAATAAGAACCAACAGATCTTCCAGTATGAGTTGAAGACACTCTGTCATCCATGATAACCAAAAGCAACACTCTTTAGGTTAATAACTGTCAGGGATGCATTTCAATAAACATCTGGAGAACTGTTCTTCAAAAGAACCCCTTTATGTCATTGCTTGTCTTTCACCTGGGCATCTCTAAAGAACAGGTAACCAAGAAGGGGGTAAATCCCACCCTCCTGCTGGCAGGCCTGCATTACAAAGATTAAACCTGCCTCTCAGCAGCACAGTAATAGGGAGGACAACCTTTATGCTAAAGACAGATATTTCAGACATATGCCCCTGTACCCAGCACTGGTGAGGCCACACCTGGGTTCAGTGTCAGGGCCCTCACTCTGTGTAACAACTGAACCCTCCTGAGCAGGGCCAGGGCGGGGATGAATCTGTGTTCTCAACCTGACCCCAGGTCCTCCTGACTCCTCCCAGGGGATAGGTCTGAACCTGCCCCCAGGTGCAGTGGTTAGCCCACTCCCAATTCCTATCTGGACCCCCTATATAAACAGAGGAACTTTCTGTTCCTCTCTCTTCTAGCCAGCCAGCCAGCCTGTGTGCCTGCCTGCCAGCCAGCACCACCTTGTTCCTGCTGCTTCTGTCTTACCATATGGCCATTTTCTACCACATGGTGGACATCCCTTCCTGAATCTACCTCCATCCATTGCCATCAGTCTGGTTGTGTATACATATTTTTTGTATCTTATTTTTTTTTTCCCCTTCCCTATATCTCTTTATAACTCACCTACCTTAAATACCTTTTATTTATTGTTAAAGGTTTTTTCTTTTAANTCCTAAAAGAAGGCTGGAGCCAGGCAAGAGTTGGTCTCTTCTCCCAAGGAACAAGCGATAGGACAAGAGGAAATGGCCTCAAGCTGCAGCAGGGGAGGCCTAGGCTGGACAACGGAAGAGAATTCTTCATGGAAAGGGTTCTCAAGCACTCGCACAGGCTGCCCAGGGAGGTGGTTGAATCCCCATCCCTGAAAGTGTTTCAAAGAGGCAGAGATGTGGTGCGAAGGGCCACGGGTTAGCACCAGCCAGGGCAGAATCAGGTAACAGGCAGGCTCGATGGCTCTAAATGCCTTTTCCAACCCAAATGATCTCACAATTTACTCTTCTGCATTCATCAGACACCCAAACTTTGTTTGCTGAAAAGGAACTTGTGAGCAGGACAGAATACAGCTGTGCATGGAGGTAAAGACTGCATCTCTTACACCTAATGTGGCATCCATACCTCACAGTGCTCACCCAGGGCATCCTCAACCTCTTTAGTACTTCCATTATATTTGTCCCTACTTCAGCTCCCCTGAAGCCACATGCAACCTGCCCATGGAAGAGGGCACCTAGGTGACCTGTGTGGGCACTGATGTCACGTGAATTGGTGTTAAATGCTGTCTGACATCAGGAGCTGAGGATGGTCATAAATTAGAGGACTAATAACTTCTTTCCAGGATAGGGTAGAAGATGAAGCTGCATTTGGAAATTAAAGTCCGGCAGCAAAATCCCACAGCTTTTAGAGCAGCGAAGGCAATGCCAGCAGCTTTGGCTGGCAGCAGCTGTGCTGATACAAATGAGCCCTCTCTGACAAGCTTGGCTCTGAAGGAAATTCTGCTTTTGTAGCCCTCAGCCACAGTGCACAAAGCTACAATAAGTGGCTTCCTCCTAATGGGCCGTGCCAAGACCACAGGCCAAGCACAAGCTCCTCGTTACTCCAGCATAATTCACTGTGAAGCAAATAGAAGCAAGAAAATAATCTTTTTTCTTTAAGAGTACATTCCTTGTTTGTTCCGATCATCAGCTGGTACCCTGCCATCCCTGGGAACCACTCAGAGTTTGGCAACCTGAAGTGGTTGATCTATCCTTGCAGTACCTTTGTCGTGGCAGACAGCCTGTGGCTTCCTCAGGTGTCAAAGCACTGGCTGACAAGAGTGACTTGCTCTGGGCCACACAAAGACTGCAGCAGAGCTGGGGTCACATCTTGCTTCCAGAGATAAAAGCAGAAACACTTCACCCCCATGGGACACACAGGTCCCATGGAGGTGAAGTGAATCGGAGTGCACATTACTGACCTGAGGTCAGCTGGCTGCTGCTGCTGCCAAACCCAGCCTGGGGGGTGTGAGTGCTCACACATGCACAATCAGCAGCAGAGCCATGAAATGACTTCATCAGAATATAAAACAAGGCTGTGCTGACCAAGCACAGTGTTCATCCAGGACCTAAAGGGGGCCTAACAAGAAAGCCGTGAGGGAGCTGTTAACAGGGGTTTGTAGTGATAGGAGGGGGAATGGTTGGAGATTGAGGAGGGGAGATTGAGACTGGAGATTAGGAAGAAATTCTTTCTTGCTAAGGTGGTGAGACACTGGAGGCTGTGGATGTCCCCTCCCTGGAGGTGTTGAAGGCCAGGCTAGATGAGGCCTTGAGCAGCCTGGAATAGTGGGAGGTGTCCCTGCCCATAGCAGGATGGTTGGAACTAGGTGATCTTTAGGGTCCCTTCCAGCCTAAACCATTCTATGAATCCCCTTTTCCCTTTATTTTGCCATACTTTTTTCTCCTTGATTCACCTCAACCCTTTCCCTCCCCCAGCTCCTCTGGCCCTAAACACTACATAGCAAGTCTTGCACATTCCCAGGATGCCATCTTTGCTGCATCCCTTCACCTGTCCTATAGCAAAGGCAATAACCACCTTTAGTTTGCAAGGCAGCTTGACAGGCTTCACACCAGATAATAAAGGCTAATCAGTCTTCTCTGATGTGCCTGGAAGCAGCCAATAGTTGGACTTAATGATCTGGAAGGTCTTTTCCTACCTAACTGATTGTAGGAGTCTATATATATGGTGTGCTCCACTCTCCTTGATGGGGTTACTGAGGTTTCTCTGCTTGCCTTTGTTCTGTGCTTTTACAGGGGTTGCACTTTCAATCACATAACCCAGCACCCACAGGGTAATGAGGAGTCACCCTGCACCCTTTATCCTGTGCTGCCTGGGAAACTGACCTGAAGAAAAGGCTTTTACAGCCTGTTGGTGAACTAGAAGCTCTTGCCTTTTGGGAGCTGCCAAGGAGGCACTACCCACCTTGCTTTCCCTCTCGAGCGGTCGCTGCACGTAGCCTGCCGCAGCTGGGTGGTGTTAGGTCAGCACACTGGGAGTCCAGGCAGGACGGGCAGTGGCTGGGGATCCAAGTCCTGGCAGGCAGAGGAAATTCCCACAGCTACATCCCTCAGAAACCACCACTCAACCCCACAGCTGGAAACTGATTCCCAGGCCGACTTCCACAGGGAAATTAGCTATCAGGGGTTAAAACACCACAAAGAACTAAGAGGAGTCTGCTGGTTTGAGCTAATTGGAATATTTTAATAGAGAAAATTATANCTCACTAGATATCCAAAGAGAAGTCTTGCTTCAGGTAAAAAAATCCGTTCATCCTTCCAAATGGTGTGAAATACTTATGGAGAAATCTTCTCCAGGTCCTCTGGCCACATGAAATGTGAGTGGTAAGAACTCTGCTGGGAACGCTGTCTTTGTGTAGGTTAGCTGAGCATGCTTTTAGAAAGTCATTTGGCAGCCTTTTTTACTCTCATAAACTGGCTTTAATTTTTAGCTAAAATACCTCCTGCACCAAGCCTTCCTCTCCAGCTATTTAATATACACTGCAAGCTTTTTAGGGAGCTAAAACGTTATTCTATAGACATACAGATCTACTGGACTATGCTGGTTTGAGGCTAATTTGAATATTTTAATGAAAAAAAAATAGATTATAGGCTATAGATTATAGGTGAAAAGAAAACAATGCTGATGTCTACTTCACTCATAGGTTTGCTGAGATGTATAAATCCAGGACACAAAAGATAAGACAGTCTGTTGGAGTCGTTGTCTGTGTCTCTCCCTGGCTTCTGCCATATTAACTGCTTCTGTTGGGATCTGTGTAACCCAACACGTCACTCTGCTTCTAACCTCCCTTGCTAATCCTTCCAACTCACCTTGCACGTAAGGCAGGCAAACTCTGGGATAAGAGAGGGGGCTGGAAAGAAGGTGGAAGGGTGGTTGGGAGCCCCTCCTGGGCACTCTGATTTCTGGGAGGGGTATTGTGTTCCTGTATTACCTTTAACTTGTATGTAACTGTGCTGGTTTGAGAATTGGAAATGCAATATTCTAGCTGGGAGAAAGCAAAAAAACCCCAACAACAGCAGTAACCTATATCACTCATTCTTCTGTTGAGAAACACAACTAGTCAAAATATAGAGAAGACACTCACTTCCTACACACTTCTGAATTAGTTCTCAGTAGTTGTTGTTGTTCTCCTTCACTCTAGCAGTATGTGGTGGCTTTCTGCCTTAACTCTAATCTGATCTAACCCTTTATTTCCTCTAACCTCCTTGTTGTCTTTTTTTTGACATCTCACCTCAGATCTCTCCAGATTTATCATGTGAGCTATATGGGGACTGATCTGGTTATTTCTGAAGGGAAGGAAAGCGGGGAAAGGCCAGGGGGAGGTTTGGGTTGTGATCCTCCTGGCAATCGGATTGTTTTGGAGGGAATTTTGTGTTTCTGTATCACTTTTAACTTGTATATTAACTGTACATTGTGTGTATATATATATGCACGCTTGTAAATTGTGTCAAGCTGTGAATATAGCTTCATTCCTTAACTTCCAGCCAGCTGAGCCTAGTCTGGGTGATTTCATAAGAGTAGAGGGGCAGGTAACTCCCAAACCATCACAATAACTGTAAATACTTGTAATATATTGTAAATATCTGCTTGTCTGTTGTGCTAAGCTGTGAATATAAAGCTTCATTCCTTAACTTCCAGCCAGCTGAGCCTAGTCTGGGTGATTTCATAAGAGTAGAGGGGCAGGTAACTCCCAAACCATCACAATAACTGTAAATACTTGTAATATATTGTAAATATCTGCTTGTCTGTTGTGCTAAGCTGTGAATATAAAGCTTCATTCCTTAACTTCCAGCCAGCTGAGCCTAGTCTGGGTGATTTCATAAGAGTAGAGGGGCAGGTAACTCCCAAACCATCACAATAACTGTAAATACTTGTAATATATTGTAAATATCTGCTTGTCTGTTGTGCTAAGCTGTGAATATAAAGCTTCATTCCTTAACTTCCAGCCAGCTGAGCCTAGTCTGGGTGATTTCATAAGAGTAGAGGGGCAGGTAACTCCCAAACCATCACAATAACTGTAAATACTTGTAATATATTGTAAATATCTGCTTGTCTGTTGTGCTAAGCTGTGAATATAAAGCTTCATTCCTTAACTTCCAGCCAGCTGAGCCTAGTCTGGGTGATTTCATAAGAGTAGAGGGGCAGGTAACTCCCAAACCATCACACTGACACACATGAGGAGTAATTTGGAGCCAAAAGGTACCACTCAAGGAACAGGCAGCAAATTTGCTTGCAAAAGCAGAGCGGCTTATATAGGTTTCCTCACTTCTGGACATTAGACACTGACAAATAATGTTCCTTAAAACAAGGCCTGCTTCTCCTTCCATCAAAGCCAAGATGGGCCCCTAGACTGAAAACACAATTTGAGTTTCCTGACTGCTGGCTTTCAGAGCTTTATATGCATGTGAGATCCTACAAGCCAGCTCTTACTGACTGGCTGTAATGAAAACATCTCATGGCTTCCAGATAGGTGTGATGGTTTGGAAGCTACACACTCACCCCTCCCACCCCNGGCTGGGGCTGACTCGTGGCCCTCAGCACCACATCTCTGCAACATCTCCAGGGATGGTGCTTCAGCCACCTCCCCAGGCAGCCTGTGCCAGGCTTTGAGAATCCTTTCAGTGAAGAAGTTTCTTCTAATGCTGAACCCAAAATTGCCTTGGTTTAGAAGGGGCAGAGCTAGCATTTACGTGCCTCATGAAGGCATAGCCTGTCCACAGGGCTGCAGCTCTGACCCAGACTCTTGCAGTTATCGCTGAAGGGCCCAGGCCTGCTGCTGAAGGGCAAGCGGAGGGTTTGTTGTACGACATGCTAATGCCACCGTGACCATCCACGCTTCTCACAACTGGCTCCGAGTGTCTGATAGGCAAGGGGCTGGCGAAAGATGAGGCCGTTATCAGCCGTCAGGCCCGCTGCCGCCATGAGCTGCGGACAGCCTGCCCGGTGCCATTAGGCAGGCCGACACAGAGCGGTGCGACCTGCCAGCAGGACCGGCGACAGCCGCGCGGCAAGAAGCCCTGCGCCGGGCGGGGCCCGCGGGCGGCCGAGATGCCCGCGTTCCCGACAGGAGCTAGGGCCGAGCCTGAGGCTAAGGCTGCTACCAACGCCCCGTTCACCGGAGATCCCGGCGGGAGTGCCCAGAGGGCGAGGGCCGGCTTACAGGTCCCCGGGCCTGCAGCCCCCACCGTACTTCTCGGGCTGCTCCGCGGCGCCTGGGCCCAGGTGCGCCTGAGGGGCGCGGGGATGCCGGCGGCGGCCCGGGAGCGCCGCAGAGGCGACAAGCGACCGCGGAGGGCGGGGCGGGGCGGCGGTGAGCGCCGCCTTCAGGCCCTCCCCTGCGCCCGCCCGCCCCGCCCTCCGCCCCCGGCCGCAGGCTCCGTCGGGGCTGGAGTGGCGGAGCAGCGCGGAAAGTTTGCGGAGCGGCCGGCGGCGGGGCCATGTGGCTGCTGTGGCTGTTGCTGGGCTCGGCGGGTAAGTGCGGGCGGTGGCGGCGTGGGGCTCTGCCCGGGAGCGAGGGGGGCGTGCTCCGCTCGGCGGAGGAGAGCTGTGGGGCCTCCCTGCTTCCCCCCGCCTCCCCACGGAGGCTTGGTGCGGGCTGGGCCGGGGGCCGTCGCCAGCCTCGCCTCCTCTCCCCTCCCCCTGGTGGGCCCTGTTCCGGGGCACCGCCTGCCCCGCCGCTTGCTGGGTGGGCCGTGTCGAGCCGTGCCGGGCCGCCAGCGGCGGAGGCGTACTCGCCTCTCTGCTCTCTTTTCTCTCGCCCTCCCTTCAGGGCGTGTTCAGGTGCCTGGGGTGCGTGGGGCCGGCGTGAGACGAGGAGCCCAGAGGGTTTAGCGGGGCCGGAACTTGTGGGAAGGCACCAGGCTGGCTGTGGGGGTCGGTCGTCCCCGGGCGTCGAAATCACCGCCGGGTCGAAGGGACCATGGCGCCGCTGGTGCAGCTCGGGCCTGGCCCACCCGCGCCCCCTTCTCCCTGCCGAGGCCTTGCCGGAGCGGAGCAGGCAGGGGTCTGAGTCCTGCGTAGCTTCACCTAAGGTGCCGAAGGGCCATCTCCTGCTCTTGATTGGCGCTCCTCGGTGTGGAAAGCCCTCCCCGCCGTCGGCACACGCCCGGCAGAGCCGGGGACCCGCTGCCGTTCGTGCAGCTGTGCTGCAGGTGTGAATTACTCCTGCCAGGCGATCCAGCCGGGCGCCGCTCCAGGCAGCGGACGGAGCCCGCTGCAGTGCCTCCCGGGCCTCTGAGGTGATGACACGCAGTGGGTACAACTCGGATTAGCAAGCCCAGGTCCTTTTTTTCAAAGAGTACTTGTTGTCAAGAAGAACTGATAAGTTTCACAGCTTCCACGATAAAACTTTGTGTCAATGGGTAGGAAGGTGAAGAGTAACAGGATTTGGACTGCTTCGAAGCTGCCTAACTGCAAACTTCAGCTACCACCGCCACGAGTCTCGTGGAGGTTTGGGCGCCTTTGCAAAACTCTTTTAACAGCTTCTGTTTTGGAAAGCTTCAAGCGAAGCTCAGGTTAATTAAGATTGCGTTGCCTTCTTCCTTGTTAATTTCCATTTTACTGCAGTTAATGTTGCCAAAATTCCACCTCGTCATTAGGAGCAAGGTGAATGTTTCCATGTGCTGAATATATTTGTTTGTAATACCCCTTGAAACACGGAGGGATCTGTGCTGCAAGATTCTGATCTTTACAGAGGAAGGTTTCCCAGCCTCCCACAGCCCATGCTCCTGCTCCACCCTGGCCTGGCAGCAGTACCCAAGAAGCGCTGTTTCTCGTGGGGACCTTAGTGCTTCGGTGCTCTGACTGTGCGCTGCCATGCTTGCACAGGGGCTGCCCCGTGCTTGTTCAACCAGAGGCTCTGTGTTTGGGGCAAATTCAAAGAGTTTTCTGCAACTCTGATTTTTATTTTCAGATGTGTTCTACTCTTCAAGTACAGGGTCTTTGGGGATTTGGGTTTTAAATGTTTCCTCTTGTATATTTTGGCACCCGTGCAAACTTCCCGCGGGGAGAATTAGTTTGTCTCTTTCTGGCCTTCGCTCTGTTTTGAATTTCAGTTCTGCTAACTCCTGCAAGCACTTGTTTTCCTCTTGACTCTTTTTTTGGGTACAGATGGGAAACCTTGAAACCTTGGGGATCGGTTCCAGCCAGTAGAAGATAAACAGTGTAGCATCTCTGTCTAAACAGTTGTTCTGTTAGCCTGCAGAAGTAACTATTGCCTTGGATTGTGTCTGAGGATTTGCAAGGCAAAGTTCGATGATATATTTGCATCTTTATTCCTAATATTGGGTTAAATAGTGGTTTTGATCCTGAAAGACCTTAACTGCACGGGAAAGGTTTTATCTGACTTGGGCCAAGCCCAGGCACAAATCTAGGCGGGGTGCAGAGTAGATTGAGAACAGCCCGGAAGAAAGAGATTTGGGGGCGTTGGTTGCTGAGCAGCTCCTCAGGAACCAGCACTGCCCTCATGCAGCCCAGAAGGCAGCTGTGTGCTGGGCTGCAGCCAGGTGAGTGTGGGCAGCGGGGCAAAAGAGGGACTTCTGCCCCTTGGCTCTGCTTTGCTGAGATTTCACCTCTAATTCTACCTCCAGTGCTGGCGTCCCCAGCAGAAGCACACAGAGCTGCTGGAGTGAGTCCAGAGGCCATAAAGATGATCCAAGGGCTGGTGCTGTGAGGACAGTCTGAGGGTGCTGAGGGTGTTCAGCCTGGAGGAGAGAAGGCTCCAGGGGGACCACAGAGCTGCCTGCCAGTACCTGAAGGGATCCTCCAGGAAGGCTGCAGAGGGACTTTTCCTGAGAGTATATAGAGACAGTCCAAGGAGGGATGATTTGAAACTGAGGCAGAGCAGGGTTAGACTGGAGCTGAGGAAGAAGTTCTTCAGTAGGAGGGTGCTGAGACTCTGGAACAGGTTGCCCAGGGAGGCTGTGGCTGCCTCCTGCCTGGGGGGGTTCAAGGTCAGGCTGGATGAGGCCTTGAGCAGCTGAGTCTAGTTGAGAGGTGTCCCTGCCCATGGCAGGAGGTTGGAGGAGATGATCTCTGAGGTTCCTTCCGACCTGAGCCATTTTGTGATCTTGTGACAGGCAATGTGATCTTACACCAGGCTGATTTGATTTCACTCTACCATTGAAACTGACAGTGGATTAGTAAGAGACTGTGGCTCCGAACTGTTAATGTGTTCCCTGCACAGGAGCTCCCTGCTTCCCTGAAGGCTTCCCTTTTACAGTCCCCACCTCATTTCAAGTCTCATCAGGCTGTGAGGTGCATGCACACACATGCACACCAGGTCTCTTTCATCTCTCCCTGCTCTTGCCAATGTAAGCAGGTTGTGCTCGCCTCTGATCCCATGCTGTTGCCCTGCTTGTGCTGTGCTCTGACCCAGTTCCCAGTGCTTAACTCTGGCCATCCAGGAGTTCCTGGATGTAGGTTAGGTCCTGCAAGGATTCCAGTTGGCAGCTGAGACTGTAATAACATGATGGAGTTAAGCTGATGTGGAAGAAGGTTTGTCAGTTACAAAACAGAGCTGAATGTTTATCTGCTTCCAGGGTTTGTTGTACTTAAGCAATACAAGATGAGCTGTGCAGGGCTGCAGCCCATTGAGGCAAGGATTGCTTCAGAGCTCTGCAGACATCTTAGAGCTGGATAAAGCACTGAAATGTGAACAGACCCTGAAAGAAAAAGGAACTCTGTGTCATCCTGACAACGACCGTGCTGTCTCTTTGAGACAAAATGGTTTTTTTATTCAAAGAAACCTAAATCTAATGAATCTGTTTTGAACAGGTTAGAGAAAAGGAGAGAAATTACAGCAGGACTCACAAATGCTTAGCTAAATGAATTGCTTTTTAAAAGCATGGTTACAGAGAGCAGAAAAGGGAGATTGCTGTTTTTCCTGATAGCAAGAAAACCTTCCTGTTTCAGCTGTGAAATAGGTTTTCAAATTGTCAGTCTTTGACTGTCTAGAGAGTTGAAATGTGGTGCACAGCTGGAATTCCAGAGTCTGGCACCCATGATGTCACAGTTCAGTGTGAGGACCTTTCAGATGTGTAAGCCAAATACTGAATGTAGATGACAGATCTCTTAAAATATACAAAGAGAACCACAGAATTGTTTCATTTGGAAAAGACCTTTAAGATCACCAAGACCAATCATCATCTAACTCTGTCAAGTCTGGTGCTGACCCATGGCCCTCAGCACCACATCTCTGTCTCTTTGAAACACCTCCAGGGATGAGGATTCAACCACCTCCATGGGCAGCCTGTGCCAGGCTTAGAGAACCCTTTCAGTGAAGAAGCTTCTTCTGATGTCCAATTTAAACTTCCCCCGGGGCAACCTAAGGCCACTTCCTCTCCTCCTGTCACTTGTTACTAGGGAGAAAAGACCAACCCCTGCCTGGCTCCGGCCTCCTTTCAGGGAGTTGTACAGAGTGGGAAGGTCTCTTTCCACTTCTTTTTCTCCAGACTAAACACCCCCACCTTCCTCAGCTGCTCCTCAACAGCCCTGTTCTCCAGACCCCTTCCCAGCTTTATTGGTCTTCCCTGGACATGCTCCAGCACCTTTATGTCATAGAATCATAGAACTGCCAGGGCTGGAAGGGACCTCAAGGATCATTTAGCTCCAACCCCCCTGCCATGGGCAGGGACCACCTCACACTAGATCAGGTTGCCCAGAGCCACATCCAGCTTGGCCTTAGAAACTTCCAGGGATTTGGCTTCCACCACTTCCCTGGGCAACCTGCTCCAGTCTCTTGCCACCTTCATGGTGAAGAACTTCTTCCTAACATACAATCTGAATCTAGTTTTGCTCTGTTTCCCCACAGTCCTATCACTACCTGACACCTTCTCGAGGACCTGTGGAGGTCCCAAAACACAGTGACAGGATGAGGTGCAATGGTTTGAAATCAGAGCAGAGCAGATTGAAATTGGATGTGAGGAACAAATACTGCACCAGGAGGGTGCTGGGACACTGCAACAGGTTGCCCAGGGGGGAGTTGAAGCCTCATCCCTGGAGATGTTGAAGGTGAGGCTGGCCAAGGATGTGAGCAAGCTGCTGTAGTGGAGGATGTCCCTGCTGAGCGCGGGGAGGTCGGACTGGATGACCTGTGGAGGTCCCTTCTGACCCAAACCGTTCTATGATTTTGTAGGGCTTTTCCAACCAAAACAAGTTCTATGAATTATGATTCTATGGTTTGAAACCTAGGGTTTCAGTATGGTCAAAATAAGAGTTTTTAGACCTGTCATTTGGATTTTTTTTTTTCTGTAGTAGAGATACTGATTGTTTTTCTTTCTCTCCTAAATGAACGTGCCACACCTCACTGTGAGTCTCTAATGTTGGGATATACCTTTCATCTGCTTAGATGATTATTCCAGGCAGTTTCTGGGGAACATGATGGGGGAGATTCCTGGTTCAGGGTTCTGTTACTAAGGATTTCTAGATGGCAACCAATTACATCAGCTGAGATAACCTGTGTCAGCTGGTGGCTTTGGAAACCGCTGGTTCCGTTGAAAGAAAAGTTCCATTTTGAGTAATGTTTTTCCTGCGAGGATTTCTCTCTGGTTTTGCTAAAATGCAGTAAGGTTGCTGTAGCAAGGAGCTTGTGGTGCCATTAGACATGAAGATGTGAATTCAGGCTGCTGAGAATGGCTTTGTGCTCAGATTCTGGAGTCCTTGGAGCCCTTTCCCTTGCTCTGTGGATTTTGCACAAATGTATCCCTCCAGTTGTTAAGGAGTCGATGATGCTTATAGCTGCAGACAAATCACAGTTGCTTGCCAGATCCCTGTCAGCTGAAGACTTGCACTGTGGTGGGTGAAGATCTTCATGGTCTTAGTGCTCTAAGTGCTCCTTTGCATCATGTGTATTTTGTAACTGCTGCTGGAGCTGCAGGCATTTCAACAGCAACTTTGACAAGCTGGGGGAACTTCATGTGGTCTGGTGTTAAACTGGGTTGGAGGGGGCGGGGAGGGAGAAAGCCAGGCTTACTGTAAGCCAGCTTGAGACAACTGTGGGGTGATGTGTCAGCTCCACTGCTACCTCAGGGGAGGTAGGTAACAATGAGTTGTGTGTTGGAGAAGATGCAGGGGTTGGCAATGAGTACAAGCTATGGGGCAGTACACCAGGGTGGGAGGCTAATAAGAGCCTTCAGCCTGTTACCTTGCAGCATGCTGGGGACCCACAAGGACTTTGGAAGTCTTACAGAGAGGTACCATGGGAATCAAGTGATAAGGAATCAGCACAAGCAGAGCTCACTGCTAGGTTGGTGGCCATGGAAGTGGCTGGGAATGGTCAGACTGCAAGAGTGAAAGCCAAGAGAGAACTCCCTCCCTGAAATGCTTATACACCAATGCACGAAGCATGAGGAGTAAGCAGGAGGAGCTGCAGATCTGCCTTAGGTTGAATAATTATTATATAATTGCCATCACTGAAACGTAGTGGGACAGCTCCCACCACTGGAATGTTGTCATGGATGGCTCTGGACTGTTCAGGAAGGATGGACCTGTAAGACCAGGGGTGAGTTGCTCTCTTTGTATGAGAGCAACTGAAATGTGCTGAGCTCTATCCAAGGGAGGAGGCAGAACAGACTGAAAGCTTGTGGATAAGAATTAAAGGATGTGGGAAAGGAGGTGGAATTGTTGTAGGTGTCTACTATAGACCACCAAACCAAGAGGAAGATGTTAATGAGGCCTCCTACAGTCAACTGGAGGCAGCCTCTAGAGCTAACTCCTTGGTGACTCATGGGTGGCTTCAATCACCCTGATATTTGCTGGGAAGCTCACACAGCCAGGCACAGGCAGTCCAAAAGGCTCTTGCAGTGTATCAATGATGACTTCTTGATGCAGGTATTGGAGGAACCAACAAGGAGAGCTGCACTGCTGGACCAGTAAAGAGGGACTGGTTGAGGGCATTAAGGTTGGGAACAGCCTTGGGGGCAGTGATCATGACACGGTGGAGTTTAGCATTATACAGGGTAGAAACAGGGCAACAAGTAGAATGACAACCCTGAACTTCTGTGGAGCTAACTTTGTGCTTGTCAGAGACATGCTTGCAGAAATCCCATGGGCTAAGGCTCTGGAGGGTAAAGGAGCCCAAGAAACTTGGTTAATTTTAAAACACCATTTCCTCTGAGCCCAATCTAGGTGTGTTCCCTTGAGTAAAAAATCAAATAGGAGACCTGCATGGCTGAGCAAGGAACTCCTGAAGGAATTCTCAGGGAAGAAAGAAACTTACAGTTCATGGAAGAAGGGATTTGTCACTGGGGATAACTATAGAGAAGTTGTCAGGGCATGTAGGAAGGCAACAAGGAAGGCCAAAGCCCTTTTGGAACTGAGACTGGCAAAGGAAGTAAAAGAGAACCAGAAAGGCTTCTTCAAATCTATTAATGGGAAAAGGAAGAACAGGGAAGGTGTGGGGACAGTGCTGAATGAGGAGGCAGCCTGAGAACTGAGGATGCAGAGAATGCTGAATGCCTTCTTTGCTTCAGTCTTTACCCCTAATGCTGAACTCTCCTACGCACTCCAGACCCTGGACAAAGGAGAAGGAAGCCTTTGAGGTGGGAATGCTCCCCACTGGTCAGTGCAGACAGGGTTAGGGATCAACTACACAAATTGAACATTCACAAATCTGTGGGCCCTGATGAGATGCACCCAAGGGTGCTGGGAGAACTGCCTGATGTTGTNTGGGCAGGCAGAGCTAGGCACGGAGGGACCAAATGAGGTTCAGCAAGGACAAGAGCAGAGTCCTGCACCTGGGGAGGAACAATAAACTGCACCAGTACAGGCTGGGAGGTGATCTGCTGGAGAGCAGCCCTGTGGAGAGGGACCTGGGAGTGCTGGTGGATAACATCCATGGGACAGCAATGTGCCCTGGTGGCCAAGAAGGCCAATGGGATCCTGGGGGGCATTAAGAAGAGTGTGTCCAGCAGATCTAGGGAGATTCTCCTCCCCCTCTACTCTGCCCTGGTGAGACCTCATCTTGAGTACTGCCTTCAGTTTTGGGCTCCCCAGTTCAAGAGGGATAGGGTTAGACATCTGCCGGAGAGGGTCCAGCGGAGGGATATGAGGATGATGAGGGGCCTGGAGCACTGCCTGATGAGGAGAGGCTGAGGGACCTGGGGCTGCTTAGTCTGAAGAAGACTGAGAGGGGATTTAATAAATGTTTATAAATATCTGAGGGCTGGGGGTCAGGAGGAGGGGGGATAGGCTCTGCTCACTTGCTCCCTGGGATAGGGCAAGGAGCAATGGATGTAAGCTGCAGCACAGGAGGTTCCACCTCAACACAAGGGGGAACTTCTTTACTGTAAGGGTCCCAGAGCACTGACACAGGCTCCCCAGAGACGTTGTGGAATCTCCTTCTATGAAGATTTTCAAGGCCTGTCTGGATGTGTTCTTGTGTGAGCTGAGCTAGGTTATGGTCCTGCTCTGGCAAGGGGGTTGGATCTCTTTGGGTCCCTTCCATCCTGTGAGCCTGGTACCCAGGAGTGTGGAAAGCTATGAGTGCTAATAGGAGAAATGGAGTCCTTAGGCATAGAGTCACTGAATGGTTTGGACTGGAAGGCACCCTTCAGGGTCATCAAGTACAACATCCCTGCAGTCAACAGGGACAGAAAGTGACAGGAAGAGCAAGACAGCTCCTTGGGTGTTCAGAGTTCTTCCTAATGGCAGTGTTTGACTAGGAGCTGTTCCTCTGAGGTATTTAAGAGTAGTTCAAGGTCGGTAAATAGATGATCACTTGGAATCTTTGTCAATCTAAGCTGTAGCTGGCTTTGCTCTGGAACAGCTGATCTTATTTTCAGTGTGTCATGGATAGAGTTGGGTTATCAATGCACTCTTGCAGCCCGGAGTCAGCCCTGTCCTGACAGAACACAAACCAGGATGCCTGGGCTTCCGTGATGCTTATGTTGGTCACATTTTGTACTGAAGTGCCTGCTGAATTTCAGACAAGTGGTTGTGAGAGCAGCGCAAGCCTGGGTCGAGTTAGAGGTAGGATCGTACAAACCCCAGCTGCTGTCATGGTCATTCCCATTGCATTGAGCTGAGGTGCTGGGTCTTAAACTTGCTCTTCATGAAATCACATCCTTCTGGAATGTCTGCTAAGAAATGCTTCTGCTCATGAAGCATTTGCAGTCTTGTGGATGTCCTGGCTTTGATCATCAGCAAGAATAATGATAAGAGAAAAAGGAAGCTCTGTAGTATTTCTACCTCTGAGCTCTAAGACAACCCCTAGCATTTGCCCTGTCACAGGTAGGTGGAGGGCCTCCCCCTACGGCTGCAGGCAGCATTCCTTCCCAGCACAGGAAGGACATGGAAGTGTTGGAGCAGGTCCAGAGGAGGCCGCGAAGATGCTCAGAGGCCGGCAGCAGCTCTCCTATGAGGACAGACTGAGAGAGTTGAGGCTTTTCAACCTGGAGAAGAGAAGGCTTCGAGGAGCCCTGATAGTAGCCTTCCAGTATCTGAAGGGGGCCTACAGGAAGGCTGGGGAGGGACTATTTAATAGGTCTTGCAATGCCAGGACAAGGGGCAATGGGTTTAAACTGGCAGAGGGGAGATTTAGACTGGATGTTAGGAGGAAGTTCTTTCCAGTGAGGGTGGTGAGGCACTGGCACAGGTTGCCCAGGGAGGTTGTGGCTGCTCCCTCCCCAGAGGTGCTCAAGGCCAGCTTGGACGAGGCCTTGAGTGACCTGTGCTAGTGGGAGGTGTCCCTGCCTATGGCAGGGGGTTGGAACTAGATGATCCTTGAGGTCNAAAGGACCCCAGGGCTTGGCAAGCCTGCAAATGTGCACAGAGCGGTGCAGAAGTGGGGAGAGACATCCAAAGGCAGGGACGGTGCAGAACCGAGAGCTGTGTGAAAAGGTAGGAGCTGTCCAAAAGCGAGGACAGTCCAAAATGGGAGCTCTGTCAAGGCAGGGGGCTCTTTTAAGGCAGGAGCTCTTTTAAGGCAGGAACTCTTTCAAGGTGAAGAGCACCTCACACCTTCTCCTCTCTATTTATGCTTTTCTAGACAAAGTGTCCGTTTGCCAATTTATACTGCGTACGAAAACCCAGCCAGCCACCAGCCCGATGCCCAGCGTGGGCTGCCACACAGCTCAGCACACGTGGAAAGGCAACTGCTGCTGTGCCCCCTTCAACTTTCCACATGGAAAGGCAACTGCTGCTGTGCCCGGGGTGGGAGGAAGCAGTTTTTGTGCTGCCTTCTTTCCATTCAAACCTGCAGGAGAAGGGAGAAGGAAGGAATTTGGAGTGCTCTGGAACAGTGAGCTGCAGCAACCTATTGTTTGCTGCTCTGAAAAAGAAGCCACCACGTGTGAGGTACTGTGGCTGACCCTTCACTAGCAGGGCATTGGACTGGATGATCTTCAGAGGTCCCTTCCACCCCCCACCATTCTGTGGCTGTGATCATGTGTCATAGAATTGTTTGGGTTGGAAGAGACCTTTAAGATCGAGTCCAACCTTCAAAGTGAGACCACCATGGCCATTAAACCATGACCTAGTGTGCAATGAATGTGTCAGGAGTGTACTTCTGACCAAATTGATCCAACTGGACTGTAACAGAGTCCTTGAAAAATGAAAAGGACATTAATAGAGGAGTTCCCCAGGGTATTTATAATCAATACAAAGCAACAGTATCAGTTGTACCCTAAAAATCTGCTATGAGAAGTGTTCATTGCTGAATTTCAAGCTTGAGGTAGTGTGTTATCAACTGCTTTTTTTTTTTTTTTTCCCTGTAAGGATTGGTGATGGTGTTACACTTTGTTTGAAACATTTTAATCATTGCCACCTTTCTCTTTCAAAAAAAAAAAAAAAAAAAAAAACCTGCTCTGCTGAGACCCCACCGATTTGGGTGGGAGTTAATTGACTGAGGCAGGAATTATAAAAATATAGTTGTTTTATTTTCCTAAAAAGCCCCTGGAAGTTCTTCATAGAAGGAGTGATTGGCATTGGAATGGGCTGCCCAGAGAGATGGTGGAATCACCATCCCTGGAGGTGTTGAAGCAAAGCCTGGATAGGGCACTTAGTGCCATGGTCTGGTTGATTGGCTAGGGCTGGGTGCTAGGTTGGGCTGGATGAGCTTGGAGGTCTCTTCCAACCTGCTTGATTCTATGATTCTATATACAAAACTGGTTAAATTTTATTTACAGATTCTAATTCTGTTGGGAGTATTCACAGGGATGCTTGTGAGTAATTTTAGTAATTTAGGAAGTCAGAAAATGGAAAAGGGTAAGCTACAAGGTGGCTTTACCCCACTTACAAATCAGGCTGAGCAGAGAGTCTAGGGAACAGCAACTTTTACTCACGAAGGTGAAGCAGGATTTTAGAGATGATCCCTGCTGAATCTCTGCAGAAGCCTCTGAAACTGCAAGCTATATCCAGCCGTGGATCCACATGGCATTATGTCCCAAGGTGATTAAAACCTGCCAAAGTCAAGTGTAGACACAGCTTCCATGAGGCAAAGATCATGGAGAGGCACTGCCTTAGCAGCGCAGGGAGAAGCTGAACTACTGGCGTGTTCCCCAGCTTGGGGTAGCGAGTGGGAAGCCAGGATACAGTGGTCTGAGAGAAGCCAGGTCCATGTGCTGCTGGCAGCTCTCTCTCGAATGAACCTAAGGACTTGCTGAACTTGCAGGCTTGTGGGGAAATGGCATGAACTGTACAAGAGCAGGGCTAGACTGGAACTGCATGGAACGGTGCAGAAGGGAGTACTGCATGCTTCTTGTCCTCACTCTACTTACAATCTTCTTAGACAATTATAGAATCATAGAAT
>WBNM01025519.1:0-22420 GCA_013399055.1 Ramphastos sulfuratus
CATCCTGCCTAGAGTTTAAAGATAGAAAGATGTTTTTATTCATGCTATAAATTATAGAATCGTTGTGATTGGAAGAGACCTTAAAGGGAACATTAAGGGGACCTGAATGGACACTGTGGAGAGGCTGCTGCTGGGCTCTGCTCACAGGGAACTGGAGACAGAACAAGGGGGAATGGCCTCAAGCTGAGGCTGGGGAGGTTGAGATTGGACATTAGGGAAAAGTTTTTCCTGGAGAGAGTGGTCAGGGAGTGGCAGGAGCTGCCCAGGGAGGGGGTGGAGTCCCCCAGCCTGGCTGTGTTTCAGGGTGATTTGGATGTGGTGCTTGGGGCTATGGTTGAAGGTGAATGTTGCAGAGCAGTGTTCAGGGTTGGGCTTGGTGACCCTGAGGGGCTGTGCCAGCCTGGGTCTGGCTGTGATGCTGTAAAGATCATCAAGTGCAACCCTTAGCCCAGCACTGCCAGGTCAGCACCAAGCCATGTACCTCAGCACCACACCCACACAGCCCTGAGACCCCTTCAAGGATGGGGACTCCTCAGATGGTGTCTCCAATGCTTCCCTGGACAGCTTGTTCCAGTGTTTCACTGGAATAAATGTGCCATTTGGGGCCAGAGAGACATCTTACATCATCTAAGCCACCTCTCTCCCAGAGCCTAGTTGGACATTTCCTTGAATTATGAGAGTTAGTTTTGGCCATGCCCAATTCAGTAGCAAGCTAAAGATTTCAGACCCTTGCAAGTCCAATCCCTTGTGCACAGAGCAAACAATGTGGGGTGAGTTATTCAGTGTGAACTGTTTGTCAGATTCTCTTCCCTCCTCCTCCTCCTCTCTTTATGAACTGTCAGAGAGCCCATTCTGATTTTCACCCATTTAGTCCCAATTCTCAGTGGCTTATTTTTAGCCCAGAGGTTTCTTGCCAGCTTTGTGCAGCCAGCCCTCAGTTAATTATTCAATGTGTCAAATTTGTTCTTCCAGATGTGTGAAGAGGAACTAAAGAGATGTTTAAAAATAGGCACAGGCTCAGGGCTTTCCTGAATTAGAGTCAGAAACCCTCATGCTTCAGGGCAGGCTGTAATGATGTGGACCTGGAACTTAAGGACTACTTCTTTCACAGTCTGGATGTGTCCTGCACCTTCCAAGCCATGCATGCAAACTAAACTTGGCCTGGGACATTGTCTGTGTGTCTGCACCACAGCACCTAACTGGATGATTTCCTCTGATGTTGCTCTCACTCTTCACTTTGGGCTCGACCTCCAAACACACACACACAGGGGATCACTGTACACCAGTGGCAAGAAGATGGAGTGGCAGGAGGCTGGAGCCAGGCTCTGCTGGGTGATTGCCCAGGCCAAGGGGCACTGGGGGCAAGCTGAGGCAGAGGAAGTTTCATTTAAACAGGAGGAGGAATTTTTTCCCTGTGAGGGTGCCAGAGCCCTGGCACAGGCTGCCCAGGGGGGCTGTGGAGTCTCCCTCTCTGGAGAGAGTCAAACCCCACCTGGATGTGTTCCTGTGTGACCTGCTCTAGGAGATGCTGCTCTGGCAGGGAGGTTGGGCTGGCTGAGCTTTGGAGGTCCCTTCCAGCCCCTGACACTCTGTGGTTCTGGGATTCTGTGACTCTGGGATTCTATGAAGATGAGCTGCTCTTGGCAAGCCTCCTTCCAACTGTCTGCTACAGTACTTTCCTTAAATCTTTCAGAGCATTCCTTCTTTGCAGAATTTGGGTCCCCACCCTCCATTCATAAGAGAGGAAAGAGTGAGAAGAAAACCAAAGCTGACTTCTCCAAAGCTGATTGATTTCCCCATAAGAAGCTTCATTTTAAGCTTTTAACCCCTGCTAGAGATGAGAGATGGGACTGGATGATCCTTGTGGTCCCTTCCAACCCTGACTGATGGTGATGCTAGAGGTGAATTAGCAGCTCTGTCCCTTCTCATGTCTCAGTGGAGGGCTGGGAAGGCATGAAATGGATGCATTAAGACAACAGCAGATCAAGGGGGGTCCTCCTCTCCCTCTACTCTGTGCTAGTGAGTTCATATCTGGAGTACTGGGTCCAGTTCTGGGCTCCCTTAAGTTGTGACCCTGAGCTGAGCTCCACTGTCAGCCCACTGCAGGTGCAAACCAGCCCCACTCAGCCTGCTGCACCTTCCAGGGAGGGCTTTTCCAGTGCATACAACCTGACAGCACCAAAGCCCAAGTAAATCACAGGATGGCTTGAGCTGGAAAGGACCTTAAATATCATCCCCATAGGCTGGGACACCTCCCACTGGATCAGGCTGCTCAAAGCCTCACCCAGCCTGGTTTTAAACCCTTCCAGGGATGAGCCATCTACAACTTCTCTGAGCAGCCTGCTTCAGTGTCTCGCTGCCCTCATGCTAAAGAACTTCCTCCTACTGTCCAATCTAAACCCACCCTGCTGTAGCTGAACACCAATTGCCTCTCATCCTATTCCCACATGTCCTTATCAACAGTCAGTCACAGGTCAAGCTCACACAGGGCACATGCTGTGGACAGGGTCAACTTAATGCACCTTCTCTCGAAACTACAGCCCAGCAATGCCTGGGATGTGCCTCTGTCCCTATGGTTGGGTTAAGAGGGACCAAGGATCCCTCAAACTACCACAAACATGCAGTGCTGGAGCAGCAAACACAGCCACAGCCCCCCTAGAAGATGCCACAGCAGGCAGTGAAGCAAGAGGCTGAAAGCAGCAGGCACTTTGTGAACCAAGCAGCACCAATCCCTTCATTCCTCCCTCACAGCCTTGGCTCTGTCACAAAGCAGGATGAACCTGGAGTCGTAAATTACTATTCAGATTTGGGTTAGCCTTGGTGTTGGTTTTTTTCTTTCCAAGGCAGGGATTACAAACTCATTGAGATAAACACCTTTCCTTTTTTTTCTTTCTTTTTTTTTCCTTTTTTTTTTTTTTTTTCCTTCTAAAGGATGCCTCCAGGGACAGGAGAGCTCTAGCATAAACCAGAGATACCATCTATTACAACACAGAAGCCATCTGTCACTGAGATAAGCACACAGACTATTTATTACTCAGCTACAGTAACCAAAGAAATTAGTCAGAGATTCATCCAATATAATCTTTCATTAAAAAAAAAAAAAAAAAAAAAAGGGTTAATGAGCTTCCCAAGGATGATAAGAAATGTGTTGAAACCTGACAAAAAGGAGGTGGTGTTTTGGGTTTTTTTTTTTGCTGCTGCCTCTGCAGAACAAGGCAGAGGCAGTTTGGTCTGGGTTACTGTGAGTGTTTTGAAGGGCTTCACCCAGGCACTTGGTGCTCTAAATCCTCACTGCAAGGAAATGAAAGGCAGCAGCAGCATTTCCACTGTGGCTGGTTTAGCCTTTAGCAACCTGGAAGCAAGAGCATCCCACTCAGCACAGCACCCACAAAGTTGCTCAGCCAAGCACCTGAGCAGCTTGTGGAAATAATGCCAGAGTGGCTGTCAAGTCCTTGGGTCAAAAGCCTCCATTTCCATCTCCAACTCCACCTTGGTGTCTCTGCAAAGTAGCATCCACCTCTCCTGGCTGCTCCCACAGACTGAGCTACCAGCAGCACCCTAGCCAAGAATTAAGTGGGAGGGTTGGCTGCCAGCAAAGAGTCTGGGCCCCAGCTGTTGGCATTTCTGCTTACCTGGGCAGCCCTGGTATCACAGAACTGGCAGATCTCACAGAACCACAGCCAGACTCAGGCTGGCAAAGCCCCTCAGGGTCACCAAGCCCAACCCAGAACCCTGCAAGATTCACCTTCAACCATAGCCCCAAGCACCACATCCAAACCACCCTGAAACAGCCAGGCTGGGGGACTCCACCACCTCCCTGGGCAGCTCCTGCCACTCCCTGACCACTCTCTCCATGGAAAACTTTCCTAATGTCCATGGAATCGTAGAATGCTTTGGGTTGGAAGGGATCTTTAAAGGTCATCACATCCTTCCACCAGGCATCTCTGAGAACAGTTGTTCAGTCTGGAAGGTCTGCAGGCCCAGCCAGCCTGGCACACTTCAGTTTGAATCCACTGGGGTCATGGTGCAGGTATGTGCAGGCATAGCCAGTGGGAAATCCACCTTGGTGGTCTTAGAGGATCCAAAACCCAAGCTCAAGTCCATATGGAAACTTTGGGTTCACCCTGTCCAAGTGAGAGAATGATAGAATGATGTAGGGAATGATAGAATGAGACAGAATGACAGAATCATAGAATGATAGAATCACAGCATCAGTCAGGGTCAGAAGGGACCACAAGGAGCAGCCAGTCCCACCCCCCCTGCCATGCCCAGGGACACCTCACACTAGCTCAGGCTGGCCACAGCCTCATCCAGCCTGGCCTTGAACACCTCCAGGGATCAGGCTTCCAACACCTCCCTGGGCAACCCCTGCCAGGCTCTCACCACCCTCATGCTCAACAACTTCTTCCTAAGTTCTCAACTTGAACATCTCCAGGGAAGAGACCTCAACCACCTCCCTGGGCAGCCTCTCCAGGCTGGCTCTGCTGTGAGCAGCCACCTCTGGAGCCCAACCAAAACCATGCTGTGATTTTTAGCTCTATCTCTGTTTCCTAATCTCCCTGCTCCCAATGGCCCTGCCCTCTCTTCTGCTAGATCAAAAGAACAATGCAGCTCTGCAGTGCCAGGAGCTGAGTGGATGTTTATACAGGGCCCTGAGATCCCCCAGGTAAAAGGTGTTAAGTGCAAAGTGCTGTCAGTGCAGGGACAGGAGACTGCCAGCCAGGCTGTCAAACCTCCACCCCCGAGCTCATTAAGGAACAGGAATAGGGAGCCACATTCCAGCCTGTTCTCAGCTGCTCTTCCCCTTTATGGAAGGGAAAAGTAAAAGTTTAATTGCTTTGTTTATCTCCAATGCCACCCAGGGCTGGTTCTTTACCTGCCCACCTTTCTAGTGAGGGTGGTGAGACACTGGCACAGGTTGCCCAGGGAGGTTGTGGAGCACAGAAGCACAGAATGGGATCTTTGATCACAACAGGCCCTGCTAGAAGTCTGTCCCCAGCTCTCTGGCTGACCCCTTCAAATACTTGAAGGCCACAAGAAAGTCTCCTCAGAACCTCCTCTTCTCCAGGCTGAACAATCCCAACTCTGTCAGGCAGCCCTCATATCACTGGTGTGGCCTCCTCTTGCCCCACTCCAACAGGTCCCTGTGTCTACTGTGCTGAAGACTCCAGAGCTGGCTCCAGCACTGCAGAGGGGCAGAATCCCCTCCCTGCCCCTGCTGCCCACACTGCTGGGGACCAACCCAGGACACAGCAGGTTCTGAGCTGTGAGCACTCAGTGCCAGCTGCTGTCCAGCTTTTCACCCATCAGCACCCTGAAGTCCTTCTCTGCAGGGCTGCTCTCCATCCCATCATCTCCCAACCTGTATTGCTGCAGGGATTGTCTCAACACCAGAGCAGTGACATCAACAGCAAACAGAAAAAAGCACATGCAGGGACTCCCAGCTTGAATCCACTTCTCTCTACCTCAGTGCAAGTGACAGGGGCAGATCTCCCAGGCAGGTGGGCTAAGGGGGCTGTAGCTCTCTCCCCCTGGCATCCCCATCAGCACCTGGGGTACATCCTGCCTTGGCAATGGGTCCTCTGCCACCATACACCACTTCTGTCCCTACACTCCTGCTCCCCACACACCTTCACTGTCACAGCTGCTTCCAGCCCCAAAGAGCATTTGGGCTGATGTTGTGGAGCAGAGGAGCAGACTCCAGAGCAGTAACTCCTGTGACCAGTGCAGCAGATCAAGGCAGAGCAGAGCACTGCAGCAAGTGTTGGTGCATCCCTGTGCTGGCTGTGGGCAGACTCACAGGCACCAGCAGCTCCAGGAGGTCATGCCCCTGGTATCATAACCAGCAGTCTGCAGAGAGCCTGAGCTGACCCTCTCCACCCTTCTCCTATGGCAACAAATGAAACTGGGGTCCCTTTGGTCCCTTTTCTCTGCTGCCATAAATCAGTCCAGCTCCAGTTTGCTCTGGCTGAGGATCTGGCCTCTGTGTCCTCTTTAGTTCCTTTACACTGTTAGAAACCCAAGCACAGCTCTGCCTTACTTGCTCCCTGCATGAGGATCTGGCCTCTGTGTCCTCTTTAGTTCCTTTACACTGTTAGAAACCCAAGCACAGCTCTGCCTTNCTGCTCCTCTGCAGGCTCTCAGCCTCTCCTCCTCACAGAGATGCTCCAGGCCCCTCACCATCTGCGCAGCCTCCACCAGACTCTCTCCAGTGCCCAGAAGTGGCCCCAGAACTGCAGACATGGCTTCAGCAGGGCAGAGCAGGACCTCCCTTGGCATGCTGGTCACACTCCTTTTAACTGCACTCCAGGAGAGCATTTACCCTCTTAGTGGCAAAGGCAAATTGTTGGCTATGGTGAACTTGCTGTCCACCAGGACTTTGAGGTCCTTCTCCAGAGAGCTGCTTCCCACCCCTAAGCTTTCAGGAAAGAGCCACACTTTAAGACAGGGAGGCATGTTCTTCCCAGGCATAAAACTACAGAGGTCCAGACAGTAGTACTGGCCACCAGCAAAGAACTTCAGCTCACTGTCTCCTATCTGACCCTCAGCCAACCTCAAAATTTGCTTACACTTGCTTACAGGAGCCTGGTTACACCTACNGGTGCCACAGTGGTGCAGGGCACAGCTATGCAGGCTACGTAATTCCAGCTGTGCACCACTGAGAAGAAAACAAAGGTTTCAGTCCTGTTTTTCACAGAATCCCAGCAGGATTGGGGTGTGAAGGGACCTCTGGAGATCATCTAGTCCAACTCCCCTGACAAAGCAGGGTCAGCCACAGCATGCTGCCCAGCATGGCAATGTCCAGGCAGTTTGGAATCTCTCCAGAGAAAGATTCTCCACAACCTCTCTGGGCAGCCTACTCCAGGGCTCCAGCACCCTCACAGCAAGGTTTTTCCTCATGTTCAGATGGAACCTCCTGAGTTCCAGTTTGTGCCTCTTGCCCCTTGTCCTGTCACTGGGAAACACTGACAAGAGTCTGGCTCCATCCTCTTGTCCCCCACAGGTCCTTTAGCTCTTGCTGAGCATTGCTCAGATCCCCTCTGGAGCTGCTCCTCTGCAGGCTCTCAGCCTCTCCTCCTCACAGAGATGCTCCAGGCCCCTCACCATCTGCGCAGCCTCCACCAGACTCTCTCCAGTGCCCAGAAGTGGCCCCAGAACTGCAGACATGGCTTCAGCAGGGCAGAGCAGGACCTCCCTTGGCATGCTGGTCACACTCCTTTTAACTGCACTCCAGGAGAGCATTTACCCTCTTAGTGGCAAAGGCAAATTGTTGGCTATGGTGAACTTGCTGTCCACCAGGACTTTGAGGTCCTTCTCCAGAGAGCTGCTTCCCACCCCTAAGCTTTCAGGAAAGAGCCACACTTTAAGACAGGGAGGCATGTTCTTCCCAGGCATAAAACTACAGAGGTCCAGACAGTAGTACTGGCCACCAGCAAAGAACTTCAGCTCACTGTCTCCTATCTGACCCTCAGCCAACCTCAAAATTTGCTTACACTTGCTTACAGGAGCCTGGTTACACCTACATCATTCACTGTGACTTGCAAATCTGATGTTGTTTGGTCTTTCTCTACCAGTGCAGAAAAGCTTTATGGCAGGGTGTAGCCACCCAGATGCCTTGGTTCTTTCCCTTTGCTGAAAGACACTCATAAAACCTACCTGTCTGCTGGGGGTTTCAACACACATGCAAGGAAAAAAGGATGACAGCAGCGAGGAGAATCCTCTTGGCACCCTGAACTGCTCCCTGCTGTGCCACAGGTGGAAGGAGGCCTGAGTTGTGTGGGTTTGCTGTTATTCACTGCCCCAAAATGAAGAAAGAAGCCACCTCTGAAGGCAGTCAGCTAAGTAAGAGCAGTGGCATCATCACCAGCCCCAAAGGAATGACTCTTCTGGGGCAATTTTGAAAGATCTCCTAAAGATGTTGGTATTTGCAAGGTGATGGAGGTGGAGGCTTCACCATGCACACAGGCCAAGGAATATCTTTGCTTCCCTTCGAGCTCAGCAAAGCCTGGAACTGGGAGGTTTGAGGACAAGCCCCAGATGCAATATCAGAACAGAAGGATCAGGCTGACCTTTAACTTGGACTGTTCATGGTTTCTGTCCCAGCTGCCCTGCTTAGCCACACGGTGATGCTCTGCCTGCCTCTAGTCTGTGGCATCACTGCAGCTGGAAAACGATGCCCCACAGCAAACATTCTCCCTGCAAGGAGCTGCACTGGAAAATCACTTCCATAGCTGCATCCTTTTGGATGGACTCCTCCAAACACACTTCTGCCACTTAGCACAGGCCTTTTCCTCCATGGGTTACAGGGACAAAATTTTGGAGGCTCAGCAACATCATCATTTAGACTGTGAGCATTTAGACTGTGTGATGTAGTAAGGAAGACAGGGAGAGACCTTTTAGCAGGGCCTGTGTGACAAGACAAGGAGTGAGACCCCATCTCTGTCCTGATGAGACCTCAGCCTGAGTACTGCCTTCAGTTTCAGAGGGACAGGGACCTGCTGGAGAGAGTCCAAGGGAAGGCTGTGAGGATGCTGAGGGGACTGAGCACTGCCTGGGGAGGAGAGGCTGAGGGACCTGGGGATGCTTAGTCTGGAGAGGAGAAGGCTGAGAGGGGATTTAATCAATGTTTCGAAATCTCNGTTATGCTGAGGGTAGTGAAACTGTTGCCCAAGTTGCTCAGGGAGGTGGCAGATGTCCCATCTCTGGAAGCCTTCCAGGCCAGGTTGTTGGGGGCCCTGAGCAACCTGCTCCAGTTGCAGATGTCCCTGCTAGTTGAAGAGATGTTGGACTAGATGACCTTTAAAGGGCCTTTCCAACTCAAAACATTCTATAATTGAAAGAAGAAGAGAGAGAGAATAAATACCTAGGAGTGTCATCACCTTGAGCCTCTCCCCTCACTTTCTTCTGAGGTCAGCTGCTGCACCAGATTTTAATCTCACAGCTCCTAATTTCTTCTATCTAATGCATCTGAGGGGTGGGTCTCGTCCTAACTCCACTGGCCTAAAATCTGAGGAGTTCATGGACTCAGCAGTTCCTGGAGGCAATGAGGTCTGCAGGCCCAAGGTCAAAGGCAGGTTGATACTTGATGCCCAGGTTATGCTGAAAGATCACACAGGCAGCAAGGGGCTCACACACCCAGCTCAGAGCAGTGCAGCAGAGCTCAGCTGCCACTACCACCTCCAGCTGGTTCCTGTCACCCTTTTTAGCTGTGCTGAGACCTTTAATCACTGGGGGTGTCCACACCCCAGTCTCCACAAGGCTCTCCCAAACTGACTTCCCACCTGGCCAGATTCTTCCTGCCACTGGAGAGGACAATGTAGAAGTTCCACTGCCCCTACTGCTGCATCCTCCAGCAGCAGAGTTGGGTCTGATGGGCAAGAGAACCTCAAAAGGCAAAGTCAGCTGCAGGGGGATGTCTGACCTCCAGGCAGAACACAACCACAGATTCACAAATGGTGAGAGTTGGAAGGGACCTCTGGGGATCATCTGCTCCAAACCCTGTGAAGCAGAGGCACCCACAGCAGCCTGCCCAGGATCACAGTGTCCAGGCAGCTTTGGAATCTCTCTGGAGGAGACTCCACAACCTCTCTGGGCAGCCTGCTCCAGGCCTCCAGCACCCTCACAGCAAAGGTTTCCTTCATGCTCAGATGGAACCTCCTGGATTCTAGTTGTGCTCATTGCCTCTTGCCCTGCCACTGGGCACCACTGAAGAGAGTCTGGCCCCAGCCTCTTGTCTCCTACTCTTGATCAGCATTGCTCAGATCTCCTCTGGGGCTGCTCTTCTGCAGGCTCTCAGCCTTTCCTCCTCACAGAGCTGCTCCAGGCCCCTCCAGCATCTCTATAGCCTCCACTGGACTCTCTCCTGTGGTTCCCTCTTCCTCTTGATCTGGAGAGCCCAGAACTGAATGTGGCCTCCCTAGGACAAAACAGAGGGGGAGAAGAACCTGCCTTGACCTGCTGGCCACACTCTTCTTAAGGTACTCCAGGAGACCATTGGCCTTCTTTAGCAGTTTGCTGGCTCGTGGTGAACTTGTCCACCAGGACTCTTGGGTCCTTCTCCACAGAGCTGCTTTCTAGCAGCTGAACCCCTACCCTGTGCTGGTGCAGGGCCTGATATTCTTGATGGGTGGATGACCTGAGCTCCCATGGACACTACTGTGAAAGAGTCACACTTGACAAGCCCCTGGTGAACCTGACTCAAATTTTGCAGAGACAGTGTGGTGTGAAACCACATTTGCTCCACATGGACTGGAAATGAGAGCTCCCTCAAGTATCAAGTTCAAGTGAAGTCTTCCAGAGGTCTGTCTTGAGTAACAACTGCAGCCAAAACAGCCCTTGCCAGTTCCACCTTCCCTCTCCAAGCAGTGCTTGGTAGCAGTAACTTATCAGAAGGCTTTCTAAGTCATGAACCTGCAGGGAGTTTAGCCTGTGACACACTCCTGATGCAGCTGCAAGAAGGGGAAAGCAAAGATTCCCATCTCACTAACTCACCTGTTGGTGTGATTCAGCACAGCAGATGCATCTAAGCAAGCCTCAAACGTGACATGCAAACCTGCACACACATGCAGGTTCATGGGCTACAGATCTGACACTCATGAGCCTGCTCTGTTTGTGTTGCCTTCAGCCAGAGCTCAACATCCTGCAGGACAATCAAGGTGCTCTTGTGCAAAACCTCAGTCAGAAATCACAGAGTCTCCTTCCCTCTCTGCATGCTTTGTCCTACACAGTGGCAGCCCCACAGAGGGTGCTCCCTTTTGTTCCCATGGGATTCCACTCTGACATTTTCCAGAGGCTGCAACCACAGGGGTTCACGTGGTCCTCAGCCAAGCTCAGCAGTTTCAGTTCCACATCAATAAGCAGGCAAAAAAGGAGCCAAAGGGACTGCTCCTAACATACAGCACCACAGAAGTCATCCCCTACTTCACAAAGGGAAAATGAAATGGAAAGTCCTATTACTAGCTCAGGAACCATGCAGGAAAACTCAGGCAGTGAGACAAGAATCCTGCAGTCCTGACTTACCCACCAAGAGAACTTCCCCAGTCTCAAGTGTCAGGCATGTCCCAGGGACACAGCTGTGCTGGTGGAATGCAGCCCACGAGGGAAGCAACTGTCACCTGGCACCTTCCCTGGTGCTCATGAAAGCTCCAGCTCCTCTTTCAGTGCTGAATGCTAAAGGCTTCTTTGAAACGAGGACAAGAAGATGCAGATGCCCTCCCTGCCAAACCACTGTAGATTAGACCCCAGCTAGATGCAAAGCTCCTGCCTGTGGTGGGTTCCATGTAAAGCTCTTGGCTGTGGTGGGTTCCATGCAGAGCTCCTGCCTGTGGTGGGTGCCATGCAGAGCTCCTGCCTGTGGTGGGTGTCATGGAGACAAAGTTAACTTTCACACCTAAGAATGAAGCTAACCACTGCACTTTTAGACCACCATGGTCCTTTACCAGTCCACCTACCCTGATAATTCCCTGCCTGCAGTGCTGTGGTGGAACATGGTTCAGCAGGGATAAGAGAGTGGAGACAAGCAGGGAGCAAACATTCCCTTGATTTCTCAGTTCTTGCAATCAACAACTTAAGCATTCCTGATGTTCAGTTCTCAGAGGGACCAGTGTCTAACAGCTCAAGAGGAGCTCTCCATCCAACTGTCCTGTCTCTGCTGACTGCAGAGATTTTACACCTGCTAGGTGCTGGGCAGAAGACTAGCATGGCAAGTCTGGACTACACTGGAAATTTCAATATCCTGAACAAGTAAAGAAGCACAGCCAAAAAATTCTGACATCACAATGTACAAAGAGAAGTTGGAACAGGTAAAGAGAGGAAAAAGACCCAAGAGATACAGCAGAGAGGAACATAGAAGGTCTCATCTTCTATTTAGGTGAATAATCAGAGCATGACAAATAAAGACACTTCACTGTCATCTGCTTTTCTACATTTTAACCCCTTCAAAACATCAAAGTGATCTTAGCTTCCCTGCAAAAGGACAGAACCATAGAATGTTGGGAGTTGGAAGAGACCTCTGGAGAACATCCAGTTCAGCCCCCCCTGCTAAAGCAGGGCACCCACAGCAGGTTGTCCAGGAGGTTCAGGTGGGTTTGGAATCTCTGCAGAGAAGGAGACTCCACAACCTCTCTGGGCAGCCTGCTCCAGGGCTCCAGCACCCCTCACACCAAAGAAGTTTTTCCTCCTGTCCAGATGGGTTCCAGTTCACTCATTGCCCCTTGTCCTATTGCTGAGCACCACTGAAGAAGGCTCTGTGCCCATTCACTTGATCCCCATGCTTCAGGTATTGATGAGCACTGATCAGATCCCCTCTGAGCTGCCCTTTGCCAGGCTCAACAGCCCCAGGGCTCTCAGCTTTTCCTCCTCACAGAGGTGCTGCAGGTCCATCAGCATCTGCATAGCATCACCAGACTCTCTCCAGTAGTTTCCAGTCTCTCCCAAACTGGGGAGCCCAGAACTGGACCCAGATATGGCCTCACTAGGGCAGAATCATGTAAATCTAATTACATATTGTGAAACTCAACCCTGCAGACCAGTACAGGTCTGGGTTCCAACTGGCTGCTTGAGAAATGGATTCTTAACTCCTTAGCCAAAAGAACATCAAGAAACCAAACTGAAACCCAACAATCTGACCTGTAAAACCACAGAAGCCACAGACTCAAGTTGGAATAAAAGCTTAGTTCCACCTTTAGAAAAGATCAGAACAATTTAACCTATAAAATGACATTTAAGAATTAACCAGGAGAAGGTTAGTTTGGAGAGGACAACAACAACAACAAAACCCCCTACAATTTCTTTTCCAGATGGAGCTGTTTCAAATTTTGAACCCATAATCACGAGTATTTTTGATCCAAGATGCCATTTGGGGCAAAAATGGGGTTTGACAAAGTTATTTTGGACTGAAAGCACTGAAATCAGTTCTCTTCATTCCCGGTGCCTTAAATTTCAGCATCTTGGTTCAAAGGCAAGGTGCAGACCTGATTTTGTTTCCAAGCCCAGGGTGAATGACACTGAAAACCTCTCAGAGATGTTTTCATGAGGCTTTAAGCAGGTTTTTTTCTTCCCACTTGGGACACTTCCAGACCTGGAAAAACTTGTTCCAAGTGAAGAACAGAAAGAGTGTAACTGTTGCCAGGAAAACACAAGTGCCACAACCTGCCCAAGAACTTCACAGAGGGGCTTCAGCCTCCAGATTCTCTTGCAGGCCCATCTGAAGTCCATGATCAGGAATAATTCTGATTCAACCTTCTTGCAGAGGTCCATTTCTCACTGCCAGGACTGGGATTCTCCTTTCAATGCCTATTGTGGGTATCAAGGTGGAAACAAGCACATGGAGAGAACCAGAGAAGAGGATTTGCCATCTGTCACCCTCTCTGCAGAGGAAAGTTTTGCCCCAGGTGAAGATGTTCAGATTGGGCTGGGCTGTGTTTTCCAGTGGGTTCTAGTCCCTATCAGTTTCACCCATTTAGTAGGCTGGTGTTAAACAAGTTCAGAGGCAGGTGTGGCCCCTGTAAGGAATTTCTTTGGCTGTGGGAAACTTGCACTGAGAAACAGTTTTTGTAGTGCTTGTCTGGGCATGTCAAAAGCCTGTCCCCAAGGTCCCATGAGAGCTGTGGTGGTAGATAGAACATTGCCTAACACAGAGCAGCACCCAGGGAGACCCAACTGGTGGTACCCAGAGGAAACTGGTAACAGAGACCAGCCAAGGGGCTGGTGTAGGTTAGAAGAGTGGCTGCAAGGAGATGGGTGACTTTCACATGGCATAGACTGCAACCAAGGGAGACCCAAGGGCCACTTCAGGGCTTTCCACTCCTCTTTCTCTTGCTCTGCTGGGTCTGCCCATCAGAGTGGATCTTCAAGAGCAACTCCTCACAGTTCTTCTACCCTTCTGAAGTGAACCCCAGAAACCCTCCCAGAATCACAAATACCACAAGCCTCATTAGCCACATGCATCACAGGAAGACCTGGCAGCATCCCCTGTCTACTTAATCACAGAATCATAGAATGGTAAGGTTGGAAGGGACCTCAAGGGTCATCTAGTTCCAACCCCCTGCCATAGGCAGGCATAGGGGACCTGTCCTCTAGAACAGGTCACTCAGGGCCTCATCCAACCTGGCCTTGAACACCTGCAGGGAGGGAACAGCCACAACCTCCCTGGGCAACCTGTGCCACTGTCTCACCACCCTCACTGCAAACAACTTCCTCCTAACATCCACTTTCAATCTCCCCTCTGACACTTCNTTATGCTCATGGCATCACTGAACTCACTCCTCAGCAACTCTTGGTGATCCTTGGTTATGCAGAACTGCTGCTTTGATGTGCTCAGTTCCCTGCACTCAGCACCAATGTCCTGATCAGAGGTGCAGCAGAATACTGCTGGGGGGTGGGTTTCTCACCTGAGGTTTTGCAATTAGCTTTCTTTTGCAGTTTAAGCTCTTTTGTGCTCTCCACGAAGCCTGATTAGCATCTACAGCCACTTTGCCCTACATTGCTCCTCCCCAGGCTCAAAGGTGGTTCTTTTTCTATGAATTAAATCCCAGGTGTTTAATATGCAACCTGAGAGACTTTTCTCATCACCTCAGTGCTCCTTCCTCCTGGTGAGCAGTGGTGGTGCCAGGACACTTCCTGCTGCCACAGCAAGGTCTGTTGCCTGCCCTTGACCTCATAGAGGTGTAATTGATCATCCTCACAGTGAGGGATTTCTAATATCTAATCTAAATTACCTTTGTTCAGTTTGAAACCCTCAACCCTCATCCTGTCCCGACCAGCAGCCTTGGTGAGTCACCCCCATTCACCTGGCACACCACTGATGATGCCTCATGCAGGGCAGGTCCTTGTGCCCCATGTGTATCACAGAATGCTTTGATGTGGATAGAAACCTCAAGACTATCTAGTCCAACACACACCCTTCCACTTCCCACGGGCAGGGACACCTTCCACCAGACCAGGTTGCCCAAAACCCCACCCAGCCTGGCCTTCAAAACCTCCAGGGATGCCCTGTCCACAGTTCTGGGCAACATCTGCCAATGTCTAACCAACCTCATAGCAAATAATTTTTTTTTCAAATAATTCCATGGTCCAGTTCTCTGGAAGCATCTCCAGAAAGGTTTCCCAGAGAGGTTGTGGAGTCTCTTTCTCTGGAGCAATGGATGGAAGCTGCAGCACAGGAGGGTCCAGCTCAACACAAGGGACAACTTCTTGCCTGGAAGGGTCCCAGAGCCCTGGCACAGGCTGCCCAGAGAGGCTGTGGAGTCTCCTTCTGCAGAGCCTTTTCAGGCTGTGTGCCCTGAGCTGGATTGTCTGGTCCTGCTCTGGCAGGGGGCTTGGACTGGATGAGCTCTTTGGGTCCCTTCCAACCCCTGACACCCTGTGAGCTGTGATCTCAGAGCTTTGCAGCAGTCAGCCTGCTGGAGCAGGAGAAACTCCCAAAGGCTGAGGCTCTGAGGCAGCGGTGGCAGGGGAGCGAAGCCAGCCCCTGGCGGAGCTGCTGCGGCTCGCCCCCGGCGCCGGGAGCCGGCAGGGCTGTGCGGTGGCCGCCGGAGGTGTCCCAGCGCTGTCCATGGTACCGCAGGGGCTGCCCAGCTCCCCCTGCTCTCGCCCCGGGGCTGCCTGCCACGCACCGCCTCTCTGCCCCTGCTTTCCCAAGCTGCGGAGGAGGACAGGATGGATGTCACCGCTTGCAAGAGTCCAGACTCCCAGAATCTCACTGAGTGCTCGGATCTCAAAAGACCAGAATCACATCACGGCCCCAGCGAGGACACACCTGGAGTACCAGGTCCAGTTCTGGGCTCTCCAGATCAAGAGAGACAAGGAACTACTGAGGACAGCCCAGCAGAGGTTACAAAGGTGGTTACAGGGTTGGAAGCATCTCTCTGAGGAGAAAAGCCTGAGAGACCTGGGGCTGTTCATCCTGGAAAGGACTGAGAGGGGATCTTATCAATATCTAGAGGGTGGGGGACAAGAGGATGGGGCCAGACTTTTTCCAGTGGTCCCCAGCAAAAGGGTCAGTGGGCACAAAATAGAACCCAGGAGGTTTCANACCCAGCCTGGCCTTCAAAACCTCCAGGGATGCCCTGTCCACAGTTCTGGGCAACATCAGCCAATGTCTAACCAACCTCATAGCAAATAATTTTTTTTTCAAATAATTCCATGGCCCAGTTCTCTGGAAGCATCTCCAGAAAGGTTTCCCAGAGAGATTGTGGAGTCTCTTTCTCTGGAGCAATGGATGGAAGCTGCAGCACAGGAGGTTCCAGCTCAACACAAGGGACAACTTCTTGCCTGGAAGGGTCCCAGAGCCCTGGCACAGGCTGCCCAGAGAGGCTGTGGAGTCTCCTTCTGCAGAGCCTTTTCAGGCTGTGTGCCCTGAGCTGGATTGTCTGGTCCTGCTCTGGCAGGGGGCTTGGACTGGATGAGCTCTTTGGGTCCCTTCCAACCCCTGACACCCTGTGAGCTGTGATCTCAGAGCTTTGCAGCAGTCAGCCTGCTGGAGCAGGAGAAACTCCCAAAGGCTGAGGCTCTGAGGCAGCGGTGGCAGGGGAGCGAAGCCAGCCCCTGGCGGAGCTGCTGCGGCTCGCCCCCGGCGCCGGGAGCCGGCAGGGCTGTGCGGTGGCCGCCGGAGGTGTCCCAGCGCTGTCCATGGTACCGCAGGGGCTGCCCAGCTCCCCCTGCTCTCGCCCCGGGGCTGCCTGCCACGCACCGCCTCTCTGCCCCTGCTTTCCCAAGCTGCGGAGGAGGACAGGATGGATGTCACCGCTTGCAAGAGTCCAGACTCCCAGAATCTCACTGAGTGCTCGGATCTCAAAAGACCAGAATCACATCACGGCCCCAGCGAGGACACACCTGGAGTACCAGGTCCAGTTCTGGGCTCTCCAGATCAAGAGAGACAAGGAACTACTGAGGACAGCCCAGCAGAGGTTACAAAGGTGGTTACAGGGTTGGAAGCATCTCTCTGAGGAGAAAAGCCTGAGAGACCTGGGGCTGTTCATCCTGGAAAGGACTGAGAGGGGATCTTATCAATATCTAGAGGGTGGGGGACAAGAGGATGGGGCCAGACTTTTTCCAGTGGTCCCCAGCAAAAGGGTCAGTGGGCACAAAATAGAACCCAGGAGGTTTCATCTGCACATGAGGAAAAACTTTCTTCTGAGGGTGCTGGAGCCTTGGATCAGGCTGCCCAAAGAGGTTGTGGAATCTCCTATGATGGAGAGAATCCAAACCTGCCTGGACACTGTGATCCTGGGCAAGCTGTTGTGAGCTCCCCTGCTTTAGCAGTGGGGTTGGTTAGATGATGTCCAAAGGTCCCTTCCAACCTCCACCATGCTGGCATTTTGTGAATCATAGCACACCAATATGGCAGGGACATTCACCTGGTCCAATCTTTCTTGTCCTGAACCTTGTCTAGACAGAATGGCCTAGCACCCAGCTGAGTTTTACAGCTTCCCATGTTGGGAAGCCCACCACAGCCCTGGGGAGATTTTTCAAGCAGCTGATTGTCCTTTCTTACAGAAAGACTTTGCAGGAAAATAAAGGGTCCTGAGGAATCTCTACCACCCAGCAGCCCTAGACCACATGGGAAATGTTCCCATTTCACATGGCTCAGTCTCAGCACTTTGTCTCCATGGCCTCCCAGCTCCTCATACAAAGCTCACTATGAGTTTCAGATCACATATTCTCACATCACCTCTACCAGCTCCTCTTGCTTTCTGCACATTTCCTTTGCTCTGCCTCTCCCACCAGCAACCACACAGTTTTGCAATAGAGGAAACAAACCAACAGCAAGAAAAATCAGGAGGTCAGAGAGTATCCCACAGTATCTGGGTCAGTGTTTGGTTCCCTTGGCTGTGGGAAAGCTCCAACACTGTCAGGTTAAGAAAGACCTAACCCCTCCCATCCAGGCCACTGGATAACTTAGAGCAAATATAAAGAATTAAATGCAATCTCTGCTGGCACAAATATCTACTTGCAGGCTACTACTGAAAGCTCAGCTTCAAAATACAGTTGAAAGACTCAAAATGCATCTTCAGGCTTTAGTTACCTCTTTTCCAGAAGTTATAATGAGGACAACACTGCATAAATATTTCACAAATGATGATTTGTGAAGATTTGCAGTTTCCTCAGAAGCTCACTGCAAACTCCCTCACTGCCAGCCAAAGCTCCACAGAACTACATCTTGAGTAAACACACACAGGAGGAGGAATCTGTGGAAGTGCTGCTTGTGAGCCCTTACAGATAAGGTGAGAAGGATGTTTGTCCTCCTTGAAAGGTTCAATGAGTTGGGGTTGTTCAGCCTAGAGAAGGGAAGGCTCCAGAGGGACCTTATTGTGGCCTTTCAGTACTTAGAGAGGACCCAGAGGAAAGGTGAACAAGGGACTCTTTAGCTAAGAGTGGAGTGAGGGGACAAGGTGAAATGGCTTTAAGATGAAAGAGAGGAAATCTAGATCAGGTGTAAGGAAGAAATTCTTTACTGTGAGTGTGATGAGACACTGCAGCAGGTTGCCCAGAGAGGCTTTAAGATGAAAGAGAGGAAATCTAGATCAGGTGTAAGGAAGAAATTCTTTACTGTGAGTGTGATGAGACACTGCAGCAGGTTGTCCCGAAATGCTCCATCCCTGGAAGTGTTCAAGACCAGGTTGGATGGGGCCTTGAGTAATTTGGTCCAGTGGAAAGTTCAACTCTGTTGTGGCAGAGGGCTTGGAAGTTGATGATTCCAACCCAAACCATCCTATGATCCCACTCTACTGGCAGGAAACATGCTCTGGTCACAGTCTGTGAAGAGCCAGACCTATACCCAGATCTTCTGGGTCCCCGACTGCAGTAAATCAGCCTGAGAACAGCTCTTGGTTATGCTTGTCAAATCCAGCCCAACCATCTTCACTGAGCAGCTACCAGGCAGCTGCAAACTGGTCCAGCAATCAGAGTCAATGAGTTCCTAAACCTTTCCAATGCCCACTGCATCCTCTTTGCCCACAGATGCAAGCAACCTCTGCACCACACATCTCTAGCTCAGTTTGTCCCTCCACAGCCTCCTTGAACCAAACCACAGCACTCCTAACACTGATGTTTTCAGGCACATTCCCAAATCTACTGCAGCTCTACGGCTGCTCCTCTCCAGGCTAAACAGCCCCAGAGCTCTCAGCTGTTCCTTGCAGCCTTGAGTCCAGCCAGGCCAGCAAGGCATTGATCAGATTGATCAGATCCCCTCTCTAGGCTGCTCCTCTCCAGGCTAAACAGCCCCAGAGCTCTCAGCTGTTCCTTGCAGCCTTGAGTCCAGCCAGCCCAGCAAGCTGTGGGAAGCCTCCTCCTTAAAGGCACCGAAATAAACCGAGGTTAAATCGATAGGAATTAACTGAAGTGAAAGCAAGAACAAACCAAGGTAAGTGTCCAGGGTGTGCTCTCCACCTGCTGTCTTAAACTGGCTCATGCTCCTCACGTAGACAAGGTCTAATTTACTTGACCCTGGGCAAATCCTGCTTTATATTTGCCACTCTGTAAAAGGAGGGCAGCGCCGCAGCCGCTTTTGCGAAGTGCTCAGAGATTTATGGCAGAGGAGCACTACATTAAACCCAACAAGCAGGGATTATTTTACCTTGATACACTTAGAAAAAAAATAAAAATTAAAAAAAAAATCAAAATCAAAGGGCTCCAGCTCTCCACTCTTTAACTGGCATCTTGTGACTCCGCAGAAGCAAGGAGTGTAGGGCACAATAAAAGCAAAAGTTAAAGCGTTCTCAGCTCATTACACATTTTCTCTCTTTTCAGACACAATTAAACCAAAGAAGCCTGAAATTAACTGGTTTCCAGCCTGAGTAACACTGGAAACATTTATTTCCTACCCTGCACGTCTAATTAGTGCCGTGCAGTCAAAAGGGAGCAAAACTCCAATTTGTAAGTGAAACTAGACGCAGATTAAAAACACACTCTGTAATAATGCCCCAGTGCTTCTGTAATGCCTCCTGCCTTCAAAGGGCTGAGCAAGTATGATCTCATTAATTCTCACAGGTAGGTAATTTGGTGTTATTAGCCTTGTTTTACAGCCAGATCTTAGAGAGGTGGAAGTGATTTGCCCACAGGCACAGACTCCATGCTTGAGACTGAACTAGAACTCGGGAGAGTGACGTCGTAACCAGGGCTGGGGACCCTCTGCCTTTCCAGAGGGGAGCTCAGCACCTCACAGGCTCAGGAGACAGCTTCTGAGGGGTTCAGGGGTCTGCTATGCAGACCATTAAGAAGCCAGAGGGGAAAACTGGAGGCCATAGGAGCACCGAGCTCAGCGACAGCCGCGCCTGAGCCTTTCTTCTTGCTCTTCAGCCCTCACACCAGCAATATCAAAGCCTTCCTGTTTAGGGCTCCACTGTGACTTCTGCTGCCAGGCTTCAGGCCATGCTGCTTTCCAAGGGGCCTCACTGAAGGCTTGCTGCTGTTAGAGACAGCAAGAGTTTTGCCCAGGGTAAATCACCAGTAAGAACACTCTCCCACAAGAGCCCATGCAGTCAAACCCACTGCCATCCAAGGTTCTGTTCTCACATGCTTGCTCACCTGCAAAGTCACCCTGTGGTCACTGCAGCCCATGAAAAGCTTCCACTTTGACCATGAAGGCTCCCAGGCTGAATGCACAGCATCAGAACACGTCCAGAAACATCTCAGTCCATGCAGGCCATGCCTGGCCAGCACATTGCCCTTCCCTTGTGTCACACCCAAACCTGGCTCAGAGGTCTTTCCATCACATGTCATGTGGCACCATCAGCTGCCATAATATGCAGGAGGAGGATGGAAAAATCATCCACTCCCCTCCCAGTGAGCAGCTGGAAGGGTTAGTGAGTGCTTTCCAAACCTCCATCTAGCTCCCTCTGATATGGGAGGCAGAAACCCTCCAAATCCCACCTGTTACAGGCAGTGTCCCTACCCAACAGCAGAGCTGGAGGGTCTCACACATCTCTTCCTAAAGAAAGTACTCAGCAGGGGGGAAAGCACAAAAAAGTCATAAGTACAATCAAAACCTGAAGCTCCAGAGGGCAAGAGTGAGCATGACTCCACAGCCCTGGGACCAGGGCACTCCCCTGGGAGTGGGGAGACCTGAATTCCAGTTGCCAGCACCAGGGGTTGTTTAATTTTCAAACACATAAACAGTCCTTGAGCAGGAGCTGCATCTCTGGCCGCCTGCTGCCAGGTGAATATCCCCAAGCTACCACAGCCAGCCCTGCTTGTTCCTTCTTGCTGACCCCCCGAGCCTGGTGCTTCCCTGCTGCGAGGAGCAACAGCTTGCCCCGGGTGGTGGGGGCAGGAAAGGGAGAGCAGAGAGGCATCTGCCACCTCCTCACATCACCCCCACAAGTGTGGTAGCAGAGTGAGGTGAAAGATGTGGTTTGGACCCTTCCCGATGGGAAAGGGACCTGAACCCACAACTCCACCTGTTGGGGCTGGGGAGGTGAAGAAGTGCTGAGGCAGGAGGAGCAGCCTGATGTCCTTGCAGTGGTGCCAGCACACACATGGCTTTGGGTTAGGAGGGTTTGCATGCTGTACGTGCTGCCCATGCCTCCTGGCGCAGGGACACAGCTCTGAAGAGCTGGGAGTACTTGGGTTGGCTTTAGGAGCACAGTGTTGACTCTGGGAGAGGGGGAAAATAAAGCTTGTTGCAGAATCACACAGAGTGGGGAGGGTGGAAGGGACCTCTAGGGATCACCTAGTCCAGCTACAGCAGGGTGACTCAGAGGAGCTTGCCCAGCATCAGTGTCCAGGGGGGGTTGGAATCTCTCCAGAGAAGGAGACTCCACAACTTCTCTGGGCAGCCTGCTCCAGGGCTCCAGCACCCTCACACCAAAGAAGTTGTGGTGCTTATTACAGCAACATAAACATTAAGGCAACTTCATTTTTCCATGGGATTTTGTGAAATCACCTACAGCCCATCCCTGACCTCATGGATCTCTAATCTGCTCTCTTTCATGACCTTCAGGGAGTGCAATGGGCAGTGCTGGAGGAGATGTAGGGGATTTTGGCTTGGAGAGGAGGACACTAAGGGGTGACCTCATTCATGGTTATAAATATGTAAGGGTTGAGTGGCAGGAGGCTGGAGCCAGGCTCTGCTGGGTGATACTCAGTGCCAGGCCAAGGGGCAATGGGTGCAAGTTGAAGCACAGGAGGTTCCAGGTGAACCTGAGGAAGATTTTTTCCCTGTGAGGGTGACAGAGCACTGGAACAGGCTGCCCAGGGCAGTTGTGGAGTCTCCCTCTCTGGAGACATCAAGAGCTGCCTGGATGTGTCCCTGTGTGACCTGCTCTGGGTGATGCTGCTCTGGCAGGGGGGGGCTGGACCAGAAGATCTTTGGAGGTCACTTCCAGCCCCTGACGTTCTCCAATTCTATGATTTTGTGCTTCTCCATCTCTCAAAAGCTGTGAAGGACCTGGCAGGAGGAGGCTATCGGAGCAAGGAGTAG
>WBNM01025521.1:0-19236 GCA_013399055.1 Ramphastos sulfuratus
CCATTATTAATTTTGAATCATTTGGTAACACAAACTTAAATTCTTCTCTGAGTACAGTGTCAACAATAACAATTTGAAAGAAACGTACTAGGTGACTTAATGGAACTCAGACACAATGTTAGAAGGTCTAGAATCTTTGCTTTTCAATTTATAAACCAAAACCTGTCATTTATAAATCTCTTGGTTTGAGATAGAACTAGTTCTGTTCAAACTTTTACTTTTCAGCTCAGTCTCTTGTAAGTAACAGCACTTTCTGAGGTTAGAGCCTTGTTTTGACAGTGTCTGCTCTAGCAGTGACAATGTTCCAACGTTATAGGTTAGTACCAAGGATTGGCACACAGAACAAGGTCACTGAGAAATTTTGTGTACCATGTTGGAGGGCTTGGTTCAGTAGTGGTATTGTATATATTTGTGTATATTTCATTATTATTTTCATTAAAGCAGTTTTAGTTTTCTTTTCCAGTTCATAAATCTCTCTCCCTTATTCCTTTTATTGTCTCATTTGGGAAAGGAAAGGGTCAGTCACTGGTTTAGTGGTTGTCCCAGCCTTAACCATTGAAAATAAACAACAGCAGTGACGACAGCAGTGCAACAGAATAATTGGCAGTCACTAAAAAGAACTCATCACAGCCAGTTATCAACAGAAGACAGAATACTAATTTTTCCAGCATATCTGATTCCAATTTTCGTCACTTAATAAAAAAAAATGCTGGTAACAACAATTTATTATCAAGGTTAGCAAGCTGAAACACAGGACTTAGTGTGGCAGGATTAACAGTGGGAGTAAGAAAACAACTGGTATTACAGTTTTTTGGAAATACCAAGTGAAAATTAATTACTACAGAGAAGGGATTCAAGAAGGATACACCCTCAGGAATATAGTTTACTGCATATGTTTTGCTGAAAGCCTTTTTTTTTCCCACCTTCTCTTTTTTTTTTTTTTTTTTGGCTGAACTAAAATATTATATGGGTACACAGTACTCTTCATGAGATGTGCTTAGGCCCAACAACTAATTTTTGAAAAGGAACAGATAAAAAGAAAGAGATAATGCAATCCAAAAGTTCTGAATATCTCAACCTTTAGGCTTTTATTTGAGAAATAGAAGACTTTCAGTGCTGAACCTACTTGTCTTGCTTTTCTGCAAACATCCTAACTGACTACAGGCAATCATTAGATCTGTCTTTTTCTCATTATCCTGAAAGAAAAGTTATAAAGAAAAAGGTCTCATTTTCATTTCCCACTGCACTGGAACACATCACCAAGCCCACATACACTGCTTTATTGCTGACAGTGAAACGGTAATGCAATTTTTCTGGATATTTCTACACAGAAGACACTGATGATTACACAGGAAAAAAAAAAAAGTCACATTCCTCCATTTACTCAATTCACTCTTCATCTCTGCCTCAGGAGAGAGGGGAAACAAAATGCTAGTATTCTCTAAATCAGAGAATTGTTGATAAGAATAACATCCCCATCTCCCAAAGACATAAAAATTGCTTGCTATATCTTCCTGAAGAACTTACAAAATTTATTGAGTGAAATGAGGAATCCAAAGGTCAATCAGATCCAAAAGATCTGTCCTTGAACCACTAAAGGAAAGTTGCTTTAAGAGCATAAAAGACCACAAACTGTAAGGAATTAATTAAAAGGTAAGAAGTCACAATTAAGGCATTCAGTAGAAAGTCTTTTTAAGGATTAGTTGTTAGTTTGTTTAAAGTGATACATGAGAACAAGAGCAGAAACAAGGTTGTTTACCTTAAAATAAACTATGTTCTTGCCCTTGGCAAGTCATTCCAGCCACCTTCCTGCAAGGGCACAGGGGAAGCATACAAGCTTTATCATTTCTCTTTGGTACTACCAAAAGTGAAAAATGTCCCAGACTTCCCAGAACTTCCTAACATCTTTGGCCCTTTCACATTAGTGGTCATGTCCTGAGTCATAATAAAGATTTGGATGACAGGGATTGACTGCAGCACTCATGAACTAGGCTCTGGCACAACTTCCACACTTTAAAGAAAGAAAGGAAGCAACTGAACTGGGAAACAGCCAAGACTTGATTCCTTACTTCCTTCTTTCTGTCTTTCCCATTTTCTCTTACTCTTGCAATCACTTGCTCCATTATTTCCACTTTGTCCTTCCCTCCACAGATTAGTCCAAACCTTCTTACTCCACTGGTGTTTCCTACATAGGAGGAAAGGTAGGAATAGCACCAGGGGGACTCCAGATTTGGGAAGAGACAAATATACACCTCTAGAGTGAGATATGTCATAAAATTGAATTGTAGAGAGGAAGCTCAGCTATGGGGAATCACTGTATTGATCTGTGAACACCTCCTTCCCTTATAAATATGCTTTTTGTTTTGTTGCAAAATCAAATCCTGCCTTCCAGGAACTGCATTGATTTTCCATCACCACTGAGAAAATTTCTTCAACAGATAGGTGAAAAACTGGAGTTTCTATTGACAAATCACAATCAAATGAGAGCCCTTAGCCATTTGCACCACCCTACTGAAGCAATATTTTGAAGGAGCATGTTGTTCTGTATAATGAATTTCACTTAAAAAGTCCCATTGTTGATGTCAGTTCAGCCCAGGGAGTTTGACCTGAAAGGGCCTCAGGTTACTTTAAAATATTGGCAAATTTCATTTTCTTAATTTTTTTTTTCAGTAGTCTCTGATGAAAACCAGCAAATTCCATAAAATAGTTACACATAATTAAATAATCTGTTTTCTGTGTTAGTTAGCTGAATAATTGTCCTCACACTCAATCTTAAGATTTGCCTCTCCTTATTGATATAAGAGACTTAGAAAATTATTCCAAGGTTTATTTTCTAATTTGTTTCTTGTGCAACCTAGCTTTGGTAGATATTTTAATACCTGCATGTCTTAAGTACCAGTGGTTAGTATGAATCTTAGTGAATATTCAGCCAATGTCTCTCCTTAGACTTCACCTATGAATAGTTTGTTTACTGAAGCAGAATTTCTGAGGTATAGATACTATGGAATGTATGGTACCTACCGCTCAGATAAGGAGCCAAGGCTTCTCCATGGCAAATGACAGTCTCCTGGGAGATCCCTGAAAACATCTTTCTTAGGATATCATTGATATGCAGTGTTCCTTTGGACATGAAGTATATGAATATCTCTCAAAACCTGCCCCTACCAGGGAACACTGTAAGTGCTCTTTGTTTAATTTCAAGTTAAGGGCTCCACTTAAGTTAGATCTAGTTATATCAGCTCTCAATTTGATTGATTGGGAAGAATCCAAATAAACCTAACTAACAGGTGCCAAAGTCACCTGCAGATCAGCAGAACTGCCTATGAAATTCACTGAAGCCTCAAAGGGAACTAGACATACACCTCTGTAAATATGTCAATCAAAGAAATAAAGTGAAAAATCGTGCAAAAATATGGAGTAAAATTTTCCAAATCAGTAAGAATGTTCCCTGACACAGTAGCCAGATACCACATTTTTATTTACTTTGATTTTGTTTAGCAAATGAAGCTCTGAAAATCCTAATCAATCTAGAAGATCACGAAGCTTTTTCTGGCAAGTGAAGAAAAGCAAACACAATGGATTTAGCAAGCTGATCCTTCATTCCTACCACCTGCCAGCTGTTTCTTCTGAAAACTTGAGGTAAAAAAGCAGGACAGAGAGTGGAAAGCAACCTGAGCTGCGCAGCCACCAAATGATTCCTGAAGACCAACAGGTGCATATGAGTACGTCTCGTTATGGAGCTGAGTTTTGTATTTCAGCACACAGGCCAGACCCTTAGTAGGTGTAAATCAGTATAAACTGCCTGTGGATGTGGCACAACAATTTGTCAGATCCAATATTCTTTGGCCAACAATAGCCTTTTTTCCTTTTCATTCTTGCAAATAAGAAAACAGTTTTGGGGGAAACTGGCATTTCGCTCCCACTGTGTGGAAAGAAATAAATCTAGTGGTTAATCTTACCTGTGGTCATGTAGAGGTTCCCCCTCCCACCTGCTGTCCTTGTTGAACAAGAATTTACAGGTTCCAGGCCTCGGGGCACGGGTGCTATGATTAGGAATGTGGGCCTTAAAGATAAGATACTTTGACAGCTGTTCCATTTCCTAGCACTTACTTCAGCAGCGAATTGAAATACCTTAAGGAATAAATACTGACCTCAGACAATAGACCATGATCCCAAATCAAATTCCAGAATTGAATTACGCTTGAAAATGATTTCAAATATTTCTTCTTCCTTCATTTACTTGTCAATATCTAGTATGAGCCCTTAATTTTTATTGATGATAAATTTTTTCTTGCTGTTAAAATTAGATTGAATCTGAACAGACAAAGTTATTTTTGAGGGGTAAAGGAAAATGGCACAAGTTTTAGGTTCTAAACTGATTATTGGCATTCTGATACAAAGAAGTTGTCAGCCCAACCTGTTGCACCAGAGAGGAAGCCCACAGTGTACAATATATAGAAGCATCAGGTTATCTATTTCTTTTAGATTCCCTGGCACACTTGCTGGTGAGTTGTGCAGTCTTAGAGCCAGGATAGGTGGATAAATTATGTGAGAGTTGTCAGATCGGGACTTAAGGGAGGTTTGCAGTAGTAAAATAACACTATGATCCCAAATTTCCTATTTAACTGTTGTCTGGCCTTCAAGCAATTTCAGGTTTCCAGAGTGATGTAAGTTTTGTGTACACATACAGAAACACCAAAAAACAAAAGTTGGAAAGGTCCTCTGGCAGTTACACCTGCTCTATGCATGTATAAATTTAAAATTAGATCAGGTTGTTCAGGTCTGTGAAAAGTTGAGTTTTGAATGTCTTCAACAATAGAGTTTCCATTGGCTTTCTGGGCAATCTATTCTATGGATAACCAGTCCCATTATAAAGGATTTTTTCCTTATGTCCTTCAGAACTTTCTCTTTTACATCTTTGAGGGTTACTGCTTGTCCTTGTATTGTATAGTTTTGAGCAGAGTCTGTCCTGGCTCCAATGGGTTTTGAAGAAAGTCTTTCAGATACTTTCAGAGATTTTGCTTTGCCAACGCAACCTCTCCTGGCTACCATTTTTCTCTGAACTTTAACCAGATTAAGAACTCTTGATACACTTCGGTTTGTTAACATGTCCCTTCTACTGGGAACTGCTAAACAGTGTGCCTTACATCTCTCAAGGGCAAGATCCATCTCCCGGGGGCAACTGATCACATCAGAGGATGAAGAGAAAAGTGAGAAAGAATATCTATCTGGACAGTCCTTGGGGAGAAAACTGGCGTGGGATCCTATGGTTGCTCTCATATGAAGCTTCACATCTTCATTCCTCACTCCCTCTGTTTCTTTTGGGTCTCAGACTTTGTGAAAAATAAATCACAGATGTCATGACTTGAGCTCTTTCTTACTGTTTTTCACTTGTTTTTCAAGCACGGAGTCCCACATAGTGTCTTACATTGGATAGCAGAAGGCTAAGTGAACTGTAACACAGAGCTGTTCATAAAGTAAACTCTGGGAGGTAAACAGTCCTCTTAGTCTCCTACTGATATGCCCTGAACACCTTTATAGATCATATTGGGGAAATGCCAAGAATCTGAAGTGGATGCGGTGGGCCAGATCTTGCATGCCAAAACTTAGGATGAACCAGTTAACACAATAATTAGTTATAGATTAATAGAATAATAGAAAAGGAAAAAAGAAAGGTATCCTGGGGCATCAAACTTGATGTGTGTCACCTTATGGGATTAAAAATGGGGGGATAGATAGGAAGGCTGTCTTGGGAGTAAATATTTCATGGGGAATGATCAGGAACAGTGGAAAGTAGATGACTGTTTAAATTCAGTTAGACAGACATATTTTATTTTGCTTTATGGAAAGTCCAGCATCTAAGTCACATTTAGAAATGTGGCTGTCATCAGATGCCAATACCAAATAGCTGAGGAGTGACATGGGCTTTTACTCACTCCTTAATTATTAATAGTCTTGTTTTGTAGAAATCAGACCTTAGCAAAAGCTGTCAGCCCCTGCACAGAACATGAATTCAGTGACAATTCACCTCCCCATCAGGCAGTGGTTTTTCAGATTTACTCATCAATATGGGCAAGAATTTCTCTGGAGACAGAAAGCAGAGGTGACACAGAGAACTACTTTATCATCCCACTGAGTGGGTGCCTTCCTCTACCCATGGGACTGAGGCCTTCCTGGGACAGTCCTGGAAGACACTTGTGCAGGGACTTACATTTATAACTAAGATTCCTCAGTCTTCCTTTGTGTCTTTGGACTCCTCTGTGCCTGAAGAAATGAGCCTTTAATCCCTTAAATCTGTAACCAGTCTTTGTAACTGATCTCTCTTCTAGGTAAATTCTGGGCAATGGCAGAGATAAGGAAACCTTGACACCTGGCCTGATTCTCTCCTTTAATGTCGTTTTCCCTCCTTGTTCTAGTTTTTTTCTTACATTTCTGTTTAAAAATATGTAGACCACTGTGAGTTTTTTATTTACAATCTGGTGTGAACACGACCAGAGAAAAACTGAAGAAAGAACAAAGTAGAAAACCACCAAACCAGCTGAAAGGTTTTTAAACATCTTGATAGCAGCAGAAGTGGGGTTTTTGTTTTTGTTTAGTCCCTAATAAAACTGTATATATTTCTATTTATCCTTATCAGGGAGGTTTACAAATGAGGACCATCACCAGAAAGAACTATTGCTACTCCACTGTTCCTCTCAGTCCCCAGTGTCATGTGTCATTCCTGTTTTGTTTTCAGGAAAATAGCATTAGATTTTAATAACAATAGTATCAAAGCCTTCAGACATTATCAGTTAATTTATCACTAATAAATAAGGCATTTTATGTGCTCTATGCTACTAGATACATTGAAAGGGGGGGGGGAAAAGGGAAAAAAAAAAAGAGGAAAAGAAAAAAAATGCTTTCAGTGAGTAAAAGAAAATGTGTTATTGAGAAGCTAAATTCTTCCCAGAAAGAGTAAATATTACTATGTGGAATTATATTTTTAACTACTTTTTTTTTTCTTTTTTTTTCCCCCTTACAAAATCACTCTCCAGATAAATGAAACACAAATGAAGGGCATTATTGAAATTAACTCCTTATTCAATACTCCATATTTCAAAACTTTGAGGTTTTTTTTTTTTCTCTCCCTTTGTCCTTTCCAACACGAACTCTCTCCCATCTCTTATTTTATTATATTGTTTGAAGAAGCAACAAATATTTTAAGGTTCCCCCATAATTTGCAGTGTCTGTATTTGAATCTCTCACAGTTTTTATAAATGTCTTAATTTTAACAGTGACATGGTCAAGGTGCCACCTTTGCCTGCCCAGTCCATACAACCCAGCAAGACTAAAACAATAAGTTACACTTCAATATAAGAGGGGAAGCAGGAGATGAAAGTGGATCCACTAAAGCAACATGCATTGAGCAAATCCTAACGATCTCAGGTTTGGAGTACACAGTTGTTATAAAGGCAAAAACATGAACTGTCTACATTTCCAAGAGTAACAACTGGACAAATTTTTTAAAGCTGTCAAAAGCCATTAGTCAGTGTGTCACAGACTGTCATCAAAGTAGAATACTTACACGATGGTGAGGCACAGCAGAGGTCTGACGTCATTGAAATAAGACCAGACACTAATATATTGCTGGATGATTTTATTGTTCTGAACACAACAAATTTAATGTTTTTTACTAATCCTTTTACAAGAGAGATATTACCAGGAACACTACTACATTGTAAACAATAATTTGTATAGGGTTTTCACTAACTAATGACTCCAACTACTGTCTAAAGTATATTCGTGTAAGCATCCAACCTGATACCCTTCCCTTTGCATTGACACTAAGATGTAACTTAGGATGCAGGCTGCTTCTTTTCAAACATCTATTTCCATTGCCAACTGTGATATATTTGCTGTCTTTCCCAAGCAAAATTTGTAATTTTCATTTCCAGAGCTTTCTATATTGAACACTGCAGCCTGGATTTAGGGTGTGTTTGTGGCCAGAAAATAACTTCTTTTTTTTGGCTGTTTCTGCAGAAAAATAAATTGTGGACTTAGAGTTTGGTTCATCTTGCACTATGTCCATAGTCAAACTAAATATCCCAGCTCCTTTTATAGTCAGTGGAGAGAAACAGTTTCTTCTTGGTGCAATACAGCTTAGTCTAAAGTGGATGGTTAAAAACAGTGCAGAAAAATTACTTTCTGAAAAGCTTCATCTCTCTACTGGCTAGAATGAGAAACTATGGTGATTAGCTTAGCTGTGGATGTCCAACTAAAAATTAAGTTAGTTGAAGTCCATCTCTATCTTATGGCCAAAAATAAAGCCTTGTTACAGGTTTTCTGAACTCTACCAAAGCTGTAGTTCCTTTCCTCTATAGGAGCCTCTATCTCAAAGCACAGGAACGCAGACAGACATAGCTGAGCTGGCTCAGACTCTGACACCATTACAACCATACTTACTCATCTGTCTCTCCTGACATTTGGAGTGGGTTAGTACAGGCAAGGGTCATTTCTCTTTTCTTGTCTCATTGGTAAGGAGGGAAGTTTTGGAATGATGTGAAACCCTGCTGGAATGTAACATAAATGTCAGAAAGTGGCAGAAAGTTGACCTACACTCTCATCCTTATGTGAACAGACAAGTACACAAAACCTGCCACAATTAATCATCTGTTTCCTAACCAGCTTTGGTCAACCTGAGAAGCCTAGGGCTGTTGTTGACCTAATTCTGTACCAAGAGTAAATCTATATTCCTATTTGCATGTAAACTGGTCTTTCAAATAACTGTACTTTTTGTGGAGATGAGAAAAGGGAACCAATCTAATGGTTTATTGATCCAGTCTCAAATGGCAGGGCAAATGATCTTTCATGACAAAGCCTGTGTACTATTTTTCATTTCTCCCTGGATTAACACTTTTATTTTTTTCTTGTTTGAAAAGCTCTATAGGTGTTATCGTTTTCAGTTCTTCATGATTATATACCAGTGTGATAACAAACTGAATTGAGTCACGTATAGTATGCAATTAGATAACCGTACAGCCCCTTATCCTTGACAACCATTATTTAGTTCACAGTTCATTGTGTCACTCAGTCCTTAAGCCAGTCTGCAGCTAGTGCTTCATCTTACCTCTCCTGCCCAAGAGATTCTGCAGTTGTTCAAGGAGAGCAGCCCCCTCTTACCTTGGCACATCATCGGCTGAGTTCAAAATCACTGTTGCAGTCAGGTGTAAATTCATTTTGTCCTGGGCTCGTTCTGTTAAGCATGCCTGTTTCCTCTAATGCTTCCTCTAAGTTACCCTCTTGGAACTATATCAGTGGTTTTATGTTTCATGGTTTTAGGCCTAGCTGACAGTTGAGCTCCATGCAGCTGCTTACAAACTGTTCTCTCATCCCTAACCCTCAGTGGACTGGGAAGGAAGACCAGGAATGAAATGCAAAATCCCATGGGTTAAGACAAGAACCTATTTGTTTAAGAGAACAATACAAAGAATGAAGAAGCAACAGGAATAACAATGACACTAGTGAAGTAATGTATAAAGCAAATGATACAAACCACAACGCTTTCATGATACACCTCAGTGCACCAAAAACCGCCACCCCTGCCCAGACCACATCTCCCCTTAAGTAAAGGGCATGACATTAGTAAGGCATCAAATACCTGACTGGCTAGTTCATTTGGCTATCCTGGGTATGATCCCCTCCCAGTTTATTATAAACAATCAACCTTATCCTAGCCAAATCATGGACATTAACATATCTGGCAACACTATACTTTCTTCCACTAAAATTAGTCCTAAAAGTAAGGACAGAACATTACAATATCTAATTCCTGATCATTTATACCTGGAACAGAAGTAGCTTCTGTTGGAACTTTTTCTGCCATTTGAAAGATATCCTAATCCTCCACGGTATTGGTCAGCGACACTGCACTTTGGACTGATCCTGCTTTGACTTCCTGATCACTTCATAAATCTACAAAAAAGCTTACTAGTTTCCAAAGGAGACATGTACACACTATCAGTTTGACCTGCTTGCGTTACGCCATGTGATCAAAGTTCCCTCATTATCTGCCCTTCTGCACATTAGCTGTCCTCCTAGTTAAATCATGGAATCATAGAATACATTGGGTTGGAAGGGATCTTTAAAGGTCATCCAGTCCAACCCCCTTAAAGTAAGCAGGGACATCCCCAGCTAGATCAGGTTGCTCAGAGCTCCATCAAGGTTTTTCTTGACTGTCTTCAAGGGCAACCTGTTCCAATGTTCCACCAACCTCACAGTAAAGAACCTCTTGAAAAAAATCTTGACGCAAAGTTGCTGTCTCAAGCTGTATTATTATTCATGATAGGATGCTTCACTATAGGCTGCATTTCAGATAAATGTAGACTGACTCCATCTATGTTATGGATCTTACAACACTGAGATAGCAAGCTTTGTGCCCTTATTCAAAGAGCAATGCCACCACTGAACTACTAATGTGACTTCCAAGAGTAATCAGTGTGCGACCTTACCTACATGCTTTAAAAGAAATATTTTCTTAAGCTGCAGAATAACCATCTCTTTATGTGGAAAAATAAATGCAGAAACTCAGACACATACACACAAATTGTGTCTCACAAATACTACAGGGCTTCCAAAGGACATTAAGATTAAATACTAAGTGGTGTGGGCTCACCAGTCAGCCCCAGAGAAGACTAGCTCTGAACAGCATGAAACTGAACTAGTTTATGCTGTTTAGCCTGGGGTAAAGTTCTCTTCCTACTGTGGTCCCCAAAGGTAGATCTTACTGCTGTATAAAAACCAGCAGGAGTTGTCACACCACTTTCAGTTGTTCAGTTCTACTTTATTTATTTATTTACTTATTAATGGAGATAGATATATTCACAATGTCTTGATTTGTGTTTATTGCAAACAATTTAATGAAAATTAAATGGTAGCTTTAGTTTTCATTCATGCCAATTAAGTCAAGCCATTTACAAAACAAAGTTAAACAGGTGTAGTAGTATTTTGAACAAATATTGTAACATATAATTAGTCATCTTGCTACTAGCAAAAAGAACTTCTAATCACTTCTCTGTTTCTCCATCAGAATTACAGTAGATGAAGTAGAAAAATAAACCTAACCAATTTAGACTGTATTTATGAGAAATTTACACTGTTTTTAAATATCTTCTTCTCAAATTCCAGTGTATGCTTTATTTAGGATATGAGCACTTTTCTTTCTGGTTGCATTCCTGAAAACAAATAAATAGGAAAAATCTCATTGACTTTTGCTGTCAGACTAACCAATTTTAAACAATTAGTTAGAAATGCTAACAGAACTAGACAATTAGATAACTGTCCAGTAATTCCTATAAACTGTTCCTTAGAACCCTAGAAAAAGCTTTGATTTTAGTTTCTGGATATGTTTACAATAGTTTTTGTTAACAATATAGTTTTCTATTGGGAAAAAATATTGAAAGACAGGACAAGGAAGTTTTCTTCAAATAACATGTCTTAATTACTTTCAATATATATTTTAGCTTGGAGCTTTACTAGTTCATGGGTAATTAAATAAGCTTACTATTTCTAGAATTATTTAGGTAGATCTCCTCTCCTCTTCTTACTTTCCAGTTTAGTCTTTGTGTTACTACCATGAAACACATCAACGATCTCTCCAACACTTTTAAAGGACAGCTTAAATCCATTAAACAACTTGCCTGCTTAAAATTATTCAAATGCTTATGTATTCATCTGGACTGAAAATATGATGCTTAATAAGCAAGATCAAATAACCTGTGGAGTCACAATCAAGATTTACTTGCATGGTCCTACCCAACTTTGAAGATTCTATGTCTCACTTCAAACAAAAGCAGGTAATGATCAAAGTGCATACGCTTTCTGTACCCCTTTTCCTTTCTCTGACCCTATTGAAGATTGGATTATCTCTTCAAATACCTTTGTCCCTTGTTAGTCCAAGGAACATGTAGCTGATGTATAAGGAGTTTAAGACATCCTGGATTACAGACTGAATGACATAAGCTTAATTAAAATGAGAAGGATCTGAAGGACTTATTCATTTTTAGAAAAATCTTCAGTATAACAGCCTGGAAGACTGAGTATTTATAATTTCTCTAACATAATGACAATTTTGATTCCATATCCAAGGAGACTGCTTGTAGACACACATAAAAGAAAAGAATATGTTATCAGGTCAACTATAGGGCAATTGGTTTGACCATATCAGAGAGTCAAACGGAAGATTCTTTTAATAAAGGCAGATCATCTCAGATGAAGTGCTCTTGTGCTTGGAAAGCTCATGATTTTTTGGACAAAGGCTGAAAAGTATTTATTACAGTGTCATAGAGGAAAATATTAATCAAACTGTGAATGATGGAGTGCAGACAATAACTGATACACAAAGAAGTAATAGAGCTCAGAGTGAGCTGTGCTGAAAGGAACATTACTGAATAAAAAGCTCTCTAATACCGCTGGTAGAGATAAAATATTGGTGTTGTCTGCAAATCTAAAAAGGAAGATAAATATGAATAGAATTCCTAAATATGCTTAAATTGGAACTGGTAGAAATAGTTTCCGACTTCCAGAAAATCTTGACTTTAAGCTTTTCAAAAGATGCAGCACAAAGAAAGCTTATTTTTCTAATGTGTCATTTGATTAGCTTTAAAATAAAACGAAAAAAAAAAAAAAAAGAGAAAGGGGAGAAAAGAAGTATGATTGTTTGTAGTAGTAGGATATTGGCCTTCTAGAAACAGGAGTTTCCACAGACTTGTGGAATCTTGTGGGTGAAGATTTTAGGTCATGTTTATCTTTGTAAACTGGAGTGCTAATTGGAAGTGTGCATATTTTGTAATTCACTTCTTAGTGAAATGGAATGATGAATATTTGCAATGATGCTTCTCCTGTACAAAAGTGTCTTCTTCCCCCCCCCCTCCCCCAATGCAGCAATGTTTTGTTGCATTCTCTCAGGGCAGAAAATATAATTGCAGCACACAAAATAATTGGTACATTACTCATGTTAGCCCTTTGGGATTGCTTTTACTTCTCTTTTAAATGTTACTCTTTATCTAGGTAGCTTTTGTAACCAAAACAAAACAAGAAAGTACTATCTACATTTTAAAAGTAGACTGCTGAGACTTTATCTCATGTAACAGGTGATAGAGAAGGGACTTAAAACCAAAATAATGTATAATATGAGCTGATTGACAATACTTTCTTTAAATTAAAGTGGTATGTAGCATCATTATGCTTATTCCCTTTAGAAACATTATGCTGCATTTGCATTTAAAAGTAAAACATCATTTCTCCTTTACTTTCAACAAAGGCAACAATTTATTAACAGTTTTAGATGGCTAAATCAGAATCTGCTAGAAGAGCACCATGTAAGGGCATAAACAGTACAGCAGATTTCTGGAGGCCGTAAAGAATGTTTATCCACAGGTGCTGGGCCCTGCTGGATCTCACACTTGTAAATAAGAAAGCAGCTCTCAATGATCAGTAACAGACTTGTCTACAGTGACCACGAGGTGATGCAGTTTAAGATCCTAACATAAATGAAGCACCATAGCAGCAGCAATGTCAGTAACTCAGGATGTCAGTAAAGCAAATTTGTTCAGGAAACAGTCCATGTGCATCAGGAAACTGCTCTACAGGACTAACATCTTGTTAGTGCTCATTGTTCTTTAAGGACAACTTCTTGAAAACACAAGATCTGTCCTTTCCAGTGTGCAGTTAAGTTGAACTGGCATGGCTGAAAGCCAAACTGGATGAAAAGGGAGATTTTGAGATAGAGCACAAAAACATTGCCCAGATATTCAGGTTTAGTTAGCCAAACCAACTCAGCTGCATTTGAAACAGTACAGATGTGAAGGACAAGAACATCTTCTACAGAAGTAGCAACAAAATAGGTATGGAGACCTAATGTGAATGGATCCCTGAACTTTGTGCTTAGCTGTCTGGGCACAGGCTAAGACAATTCAGCATAGACTTGGAAAGAATGGGATGAGCAGTACAAAGCAGAGAAACTCCTATTACTTAACCATTCCAAATGTAATCAAAGGAAATTAGAGTGAACTGAATGAGCTTCTTCTAAGACTACCAAAGAAGTAAAGTTATACTCATTCAGGAGCAATGTGGAAGCAGCTTTGCAAAGCCTTGTACTCTTGATTCACTGCATCCTGCAGTATACCCCATTTGCAAATGAAATACTCTCCTGACTGCACATGGTAGTGCAAATGTGCATGGCAATCACAAAAAGCCCAGAAATACGTCAAACTGAAAGAAATATCTCACGAGGAAAAGGGATCATTAGACTAAATAGAAAATTACTGCTTTTCTGCATAGGTTTTTATGCTTCAAACCACATGCTTCTACCACATACCAATCAACCCGTTTGATTGAAGAATGTATCAGTTTGCTCAGCAGTTGGCTCTTAAAGCAGATAGACCTGAGAATGTCCACAGGGAAAGCACCTAAGTATTTAGTCTTAACAAAGAACAAGTGCCTTTAAATCCAACGTGACTTCAGTATTGAAGACTATAGATAATGTACTGAACCTCTACCACAAAAGTTCCTTTTAAACAAGGTTAATGAGATTTTAGTTATCACTTTAGGAGAGGTTGGATTCTCTTCTGCCAAGGTCTTGTGTTGGTTCCTGATGTTCTTGATTCAGGATTTTCTTTCTTTTGTCTTTTCCTTGCCCTCCACATCCATAAGGCAAATTTAAGACCTTAAAGGTGCTATGCAGAGACAATTTCTTCCACCAAGAAGCTTTATTGGATATGTCATGGATGGTTTACTCTCAGTTCACATTTCTTTTCATTTGTGATTTCCAAACTGTGTCAATCTAATTTATGTTATCACTGAGTTAGGTTAAATACAAATAACACATTCTGTGTTACAAGGTCGTTGTTTTCTCAGTTCCTTTTCTGACAACACTTTGCCTGGATTATTTTGGCGCTAACAGCACTGTCTAAATCCCATTGGCTATGGGACTTTGAAATTTGTGTTGTGGAAGATTGTAGAAATTTCTGTCTTCAGACTGGACTATAGATTTAAACGAAGAATGACACAGAAAGGTGAATCATAGAATCATAGAAAGGTAAGGTTGGAAGGAGACATCAAGGATCATCTAGTTCCAACCCTCTGCCATAGGCAGGAACACCTCCCACTAGCACAGCTTACTCAAGGCCTCATCCAGCCTGGCCTTGAACGCCTCCAGGGAGGGAGCAGCCACAACCTCCCTGGCCAACCTGTTCCTGTGCCTCACCACTCTCACTGTAAAGAACTTCCTCCTAACATCCAGTCTAAATCTTCCCTCTGCCAGTTTAAACCCACTGCCCCTTGTCCTGTCATTGCAAGACCTTATAAATAATCCCTCCCCAGCCTTCCTGTAGGCCCCCTTCAGATACTGGAAGGCTACTATAAGGTCTTCTCAAAGCCTTCTCTTCTCCAGGCTGAAGAGCCCCAACTCTCTCAGCCTGTCCTCATACCAGAGCTGCTCCAGCCCTCTGATCATCTTCGTGGCCCTCCTCTGGACCCACTCCAACACTTCAATGTCCTTCCTGTGCTGAGGGCTCCAGAACTGCACACAGTACTGCAGATGGGGTCTGAGGAGAGCAGAGTAAAGGGGCAGAATCCCCTCCCTTGCCCTGCTGGCCACNATAAAAAGCCACTAAATTTGTCAGGCAAGATCTGCCCTTGGTGAAGCCATGCTGGTTACCACCAATCGCCTCTGCTTTGTTTTCCATTTGCCTTAGCAGAGCTTTCAGCAGAATCTGCTCCATGATCTTGCCAGGCACAGAGGTGAGGCTGACTGGTCTGTAGTTCTCAGGGTCAACCTTTCTTCCCTACTTGAAGATGGGTGTTATGTTTGCCCTTCTCCAGTCAGCAGGAACTTCACCAGTCTGCCATGACCTTTCAAATATGATGGACAGTGGTTTGGCAATTTCATCTGCCAGTTATCTGCACTGTCAACCTGGAAATTTTTTATTCTACCACTTTCTGAATTCAAGTAGACTGGGCTTTCAGAAGGATAGAATAGGAGAATATATTGTTGCTAGAATCCACTTAGGACTTAGGTACACTAAAAAAGAGCTCCAGTATGGCAGTTTTTGAAACCTTTAAGATTCAGATTAATCAAACAAAGTCATCTGAGTCAGGATGCATAATATTCTGCAAGGCACAGAGATGAAATATGTTTATTTTACCTTCTTTGATAGAGATGGCCAGTTCCATGCCAATGTCCAGTCTTCACTGACATACAGAAGAGTTATACATAAAAAGGGTTAGCAGGATTAGGCCATGAAGGCACAGGTTTTCAGGGGGATTGTTTCTGTCAGAGAAACAAATGGAGAGTCATAGAAGTGCAAGTAACAGGTGAGAAAACGATATGTTTTCTTCATCTGTACAAATCTGCTCTCTCTCTAAAAGAAATTGTCATGTGCTATGAAATCTTCCACGAATTTCACTTAATTTGCAATTTAAAAAAATTTTGAATCTTCAAGAATTACAAAACAAAGAGAAAGTGAAAAGCAGATCCAAGGAGACAAAAATTAATCTGAAGTCATACTTAGATCTTGAAGAAAAAGGTCTGTGCTTGTTGTAAGCAATATCAGCAAGATGACACACTGCAATGAAATAGGCTTCACTGGAAATCAGGCTGTTACATGTGACTCTTGTGTAAAAAATTGTTGGTAAAAGCTTTTCATAGTCATCATTCTGATGATTTACACATTAAGGAGTATAACTTTAATGAAAATAATTCTAGTGACTTGAAAACAATTATTAAATAGCATGAAATACCACTGTTATCTTTTGCAAGTGTATTGGCATTTCCCTTCCCTTCCCTTCCCCTCTGCCCTCCACACATGTCATCATCTCCCCACACCCCCCTACCCCGCTGGCCCTTCCCCTCTGGATTTTGCATATTGGGAACAAAAAATTGTACAAAGAGCTCAAGGTGAAAGCTACAAGACAGAGTGAGCTCTTGGTCCTTCCATATTTTTGCATTTCATTTCTTCTGCCCTTGATATTTTTCAATGAAAGGAAGATCAGCTGTGGGTCACAGGTAGTTAAAAACCATTTAAATTGCTTCTGTAAAGAGCAAAAGATAAATGTACCAAAACACCAAAGAATAAAATAAGAAGGTGTTTCACATTTACTTAGCTATAGTAAATGCTCTGTGAATCGTGACCTATCAGTTGCAGAGTGTTAATGATACTGAAGGTTCCTGCTCAAAGCTCTCTGGGCAGATGTACTTTGTGCTTTTGCCTTGTACATATGTGGCCCTGTAGTAGTGATCAAAGTTAAATGGATCAAACAAGTGAAGTTATTCCCATGATGAGGTAATAAATGTCAGGCATTACATGCATCATGGCAGCTAAGGAACAAAGACATTTGGGAACCAGTGGAGAGAAATACAAAATTATATTTGTTAAAACTGTATGGGAAAATATTTGTCACACAATGGCTGAAATCAGTAAAAAAATCTAAAATTTATGTGAGAAATATCAACTGTTTAACGTCAAATGAATAAACCAGAACAGCTGTGCTCTTGAAAGATTTAATGTTCATCTTCATCCATTCATTTGTTGCTATTCTTCTGGAGACTTTAGTTTACCTCAGTCTTTTCTGTATCCTCTATCATGCAAAAAAACTATTTTCCACTATTTCCTATTTGCTTCTTTCCACGGGTAATGATATCAATAATACCCATAAATTTAATTCAGTTTTGCTTGTTTGTTTGTTTATTTGTTTTTTTCCACTGCACATAGCCAGCAAATGTATTAATATTTTTCACTTACCACTTTTCTTTGAATCCACAGATTCTATAAAAGTAATATCTATTACCTTTGCAGTATGCCCTGAAACAAAAGGATGTGGAAGACTATCAGTAGTGGAAATGGAAAGTCTCTTTATGTACTAGAAGTACATCAAAACATAAAAGCAGATATCAATAAATAATTCAAATTAGTTTAATTCATTGGGTTTGGGTTTTGTTTTGTTTTGTTTTTTCCTCCTGCTGAATTTTCCAATGCTAGTCAATACAGTTCCAGGGTTATAGACTTGGGATTTGAGCACATGAATTTAAAACATAAAGTTGCCTTTCCTTCTGTTTGCAGAATTAAAAGATGTTCTAACATTCTCCTAAAATTTTTACCAGATTTTTGTAGCACACAGATGTTGTCTTCAGGAGAGTACGATCAGAGCTTCCATGTTTTAATTTCATTACACAGCCAAAGTACAGACTGAATTTTCCTGGAGTTTTATTAATATTAACAGAAATGTCAATGAATTATGGATTTCATGACATTTGTAGCTAAAATGATGTAATTTTATGGTCAAGAGGTTGCAAAAATAGTTTTGATCATCACTGTTACTACGTAATGGAGTGAACCAGCAACCATTGTTAAGCCATGCATCCTAATGGCCGATGAAAATGTCTCTTGACAATGCTGGAGCCATGAGATCACCTAACACCTTCAATATGTGAATAAAAATGGAGATCTATAATAAAAAAGGAGATCTATACACTTCTGCTATGGTAATTTAAAAGGTCTTTATAAGTATATGATAAGACTTCATATATTCAGTACTTAAAATAAAAGCACAATATTTAATTTCAGAAAGAAATCTGTGTCAGAATGCAGCAGTTTAGCTACTGCAGATCTGATTTCCCAAAAAGCACTGAAGTACTGACCTGTTTGTTCTTTATTTTTAAATAAAGTATGACTCATGAGCATAAATAATTGTAACTGTCGCACTTCAATGAGGCTTTATTCACTTGTTCACATATATGAAGGATTACAGACTGAAAGGCAGCTAATTACCTTGCCTAAAAAATTAAATAAATACACACGGACACACATGGACACACATGCACACAGACACACACACAAAAGTCAAAAAAGACACTTATTGCATACAAGAGATTGTACAGGCATTTGACTCTGTCCCACATGACATCCTGGTCACCAAGCTCAAAAAACATGGACTTGATGGGTGGAGCACTGCTGGATAAGGAATTGGCTGGATGGTCGTACGCAGAGAGTGGTGATCAAGGGCACAACGTCCAGCTGGAGACCAGAGCCAAGAGGCGTCCCTCAGGGGTGAGTGCTGGGACCAGTGCTGCTTAACATCTTTGTCAGTGACATGGACAGAGGAATTGAGTGCACCCTCAGCAAGTTTGCAGACAACACCAAGCTGTGTGGCACAGTTGACTTGCTGGAGGGCAGGGATGCCATTCAGAGGGACCTGGACAGG
>WBNM01025521.1:19822-36499 GCA_013399055.1 Ramphastos sulfuratus
AAGGCCAGGTTGGAGGAGGCCTTGAGTGACCTGTACTAGTGGGAGGTGTCCCTGCCTATGGCAGGGGGTTGGAACTAGATGATCCTTGATGTCTTCTTCCAACCTTACCATTCTATGATTCTATGATTCTATATAAAATGTTTTAAATAAAGAATTATAGATTGCAAAAAGTAAATGGTGCTCCTAGTAAAAATATGCAGCCTGGCTTGAATGAAAAGAAGCAGGATCTATCTGTAGTTCTAACAACTGTCTATCATGCAAATGAAGAGAAAGCTTTTTCCAGTTTCTTTTTTCTTTCTCTCTTTTTTTTTCTCCTTGTCTAATTTATTACATCTTAATAATATGATCTCTTTCTCACATTATCTACAGAACTATTCTCAGCTGACACCTCTAGATGATACTGTAATACTAAATTATACTAATGGCTCCAACATTTTTCAAGAATTAAAATACAGCTACAAAAATAACTACAGAAACAGCTCCTTTTTGCTCAATGAATTGTACATTTCTTCAAGCAGAAATAAAACTGATTTAATTTTACTTTAAAGTATTGTCACAGTGGGAAGGAAAAAGGAATATCTTTTCTTACTGATATTTAGTGAAAGAAGACAATGAGAATAAACTGAAATACAGGAAATTCCATTTAAACATAAGAAAAAAACAATTCTAACTCTGATTTGGGTACAGTACAAGAACAGGCTGCCCAGACAAGCTGTTGAATAAAGACATTCAACCTCCAACCATAATAGACCTGAGTAACCTGCTTTAGCTATCCCTAGATGATCTCCAGACATGTCTTCACACTTCAGACACTCTGACACCTTTTTCAGGTTACAATAGGTGTATGGTCTTACTCATACCTAATTTCTTGTCTGAAATTCATCTGCTGGAAAGAGGAACTTGTGATGTCTTTGTCATTGGCATAAAAAGTCCTCCAGTGTCTCAGAGCTTCAAGTTCCACTTGGAGGTCTTTCACAAAGAAGTTCTCAGCACTAAACACATTTTTTACAAGGTCTCATAGGTAACCATTTTGTCTTTTATGCTGTTACTCTGTCAGTAAATTAATGCATTTTCATTAACCTATTAAGCTGTGTTTTAAAACTACTGTTCCAGCAACTTCCCCCACCTGAGGACACCTACTCAGACACTATCATGTTATAAATCATTTGACTGACTGTGCATGTCAGTCTTTTTTGTGCTTGCATGAGCTGATTTACTATTTTCCTTTAAACAAACACTTTTGTTAATTTGTTCATTTATTTTTCTCAAAGAGGAGACCAAAGCAATACAAAACCCATATCAAAGATAAAGATGATCTATTGGGAAAAATTACCAGAGTTCCTCATGCATCATTTGAGCTTTACTCTCAGTTTAAAAGCAGGAAATTTAGAGGATTTGATTCATTAGAAATGAAATGCTGCAGTTTGGACATGAACTCAAGAATGAATTATTCACATAACTGTGGCCAACAGCTTTGTTCATGCTGCAAAATGAGACTTCATAAATTCTTTTATGTTATTTATTTTATACTAATACAAAAAGCTGTCAAACCTACCCATCCATTCTCTGCTGAGGGCAAAGGTCAAGAAGACTACTTAGAGAATGGTCAAACCATCACGCTTTTTAGAAGTGAGTTCAAGCCTGGCCTTGAGCCTGTCACCTATGAATTTTATTCATATTAGGAATTAATAAACTTCAGCTGTTAGCATAAATTAGGCCCATTTGACAGGGGTGTTATCATATGAACTTTAGCTAACCCTTCAGGAAGGGGAATTAGGTTCGTTATAAGATCAGAAGAGATCCTTGAGTGTAAACAACTTGTCAATCTCTGTGAAAGCTGCAAAGGACAGGAGCAAAAAGTGAGCATCAGCAATGGTGACAGTCTGGTTTGGACGCCAAATGAATCTGAATGAGCTGAATAAGAATTGGGTCTTTTCTATTCAGTTCCGTAACCAACTACCTCCAAAATCATTTTGGGAGCAATCTCAGGAGACCTCATGGCCCTACTCTTATCACTACTGCTACTAGGACTGCTCAGAGCATGGCCATACTACACTTACTCACGTGAAATCCTCCACCAGTCTGTCATCTTTTCCACACAACACAGAAGATGTGCAATTTCTAAAGTTGTGTGTGTCTGTGATTTAATTATTTCTGTGTCCAAGTAGTCCTAGCACTGTCATTTGATCTGAAAATTACACAAAGTCACCTTTTGATCACTTATGGTTCTTTGGTAAACTTGGCATATCTTTCTCTCTCTCTCTCTCTCTCTCTCTCTCTCTCTCTCCATCCCCTGCCCAGGACAGTACTCTTACTTTTGTGACATTTTCTGGTGGCAACAGTTTATTCAAGGAACCTGTCATCCTAGGTTTACAAGTTTAATGGATTTACTTGAAACAGGCACATGAAAAACCATGTTCTCTACTTCAGACATTGTGGCTGTAAGTGTACGAAGATCTGAGCCACCCAACCACCTAGTTGGAGAAACAGAAGTAATCTAAGCACTGTGGGTTTTAATTCAGAAAGGACTCCACAACCTATGGATTAAGTAGTGCAAGACCTGGGATTGTTTATTTTACTAACTCTATCCCAAATGGACATCATTATTTGAACTAATAAATGGAGAAACTTCATTACAACCACAGGAATAGCAGTAGCTCCCTGCTGTGGGTTGGGCTTGTTGGGCTGCCAGACACTCACCTAGCAGCTCTTTCACCCTCCTCAGCAGGACAGCAGGACAAAAAGAGTGGAAAACTTGTAGTTTAAGATACAGACAGGCAGATCACTGTGCTCAGTGTGTATTATCCATTCACTGCCTGACAGTATAACTGAGTTATGCATCTTGACTTGAACTGAGTAGTTTTGAAGACAGGAGCTTGATACTGAGACTTGAAACTTACCTCAGAATTGAAGCTTAATTTTCCAGCTCCTTATAAATTAGATGGTCCTCAACTCAAAAATTGTATGATATCATTATTTATGTTAGTGTGATTTGGGGTTTTTTAAAATAGTTTATTTAAATAAGTGTCTTGATACACTAATATGAAGCCAGACGCAGAAAAGTCCATACACACAATATAGGCACTGATTTCTGTTAGGGTAGTAAAAGTATGCCATGTGAAAGGTATTTTCCATCTTTGATCTGCATAGTAGAATATCTTTTTGCACTTGCACAATTTATAGTGATGTTAGTTTCTTTATTGTACCTTTTCTCTTAGCTTGTGCTAGTTAAAAGTCAGTTTGTGTGCTTTTGTTTTGTTTTGTTTTAATGCAAAATACATTATTCTCTTTAATCTCTTAGGTTGCTTTTTTACTCAGGAAGAAGTATAGTAAGTTAAGCAATCATAATGACTTGATAATAAATGCCAATCACTGTGTGTCCTGCTGGATAAATATGTTTATTTACATGCTATTTCTTGTCTGCTAGTAGGGGTTTTCACAGAGGACATAGAAGCAATATTTAAAGCATACATTTAACCCCCTCCTCATCATAAATGACCATAGCAATGCAGAAGCATGGTAAACATGAATAAAGAATGTAGATATATAAATCACTGAGTAGATTAATAGAAAGAAAAACAGATGGATTCATTTACTAGTAAATCAGTCCTCCAAGGAATATGAAAGCAAAATTAATTTTCTGTTACTGTTTCTTCAGATGATAAATGAAAGTTGTCTGCACAGGGCAAAGAGAAGGATCTTTTTGTTAGTTTTATCCAAGTAATATGCAAGGTAATGTATGTTTTATATATGTATATGTATATAAGCAATATACAACAACACTTTATCTTACCTAGCAGTTTTGGGCATGTTGCTGATCTGTAACATCCCAATCCAGTTGAGGACTAGGAAAGGATGCTTGTTAAGATTTGCACTACACATCATCCTGTCATACTAAGCTCTCTGCTCCTGAAAAAGCCTATTTTTGGTGCTCTGTATACCTTTGAGTATTTATGGAGGGCATTATTGGTTAGATGTATCTCAGTTATGACTCCAATACATACACAATTAATCTTTCAAAAATTAGCACTTAGTCTACTGCCAAAGACTAAATTTTCCTGCTTGTTTACCTCTCATTACTAATAACATCTTTAAGTATAAAACTTTGACACTTTTTTTCCCCATAAGAAATAAATTTTAGAGGACTAGTAGATCATATATAGGGTTAAATGTTACTTTTAAAAAAATATTTTATTTTTAAAAATTTTTTTTCCTTTATTTGGCAGGAGGTAGAGCTGAAAATATTTGTAAGATCACAACACTTGCAGCACCAGATTTACCAGAAGCAAGGTACGATTTAATCAGCAAAGGAAAGAGAGGCTATTATAAGGAACTTATATGTCCAAAGGTCTCTATCACTTGTACAAGTGAAGGAGGGAACAGGAAGCACACAGACAAAGTAAAGTACAAACCAAATGAACACAGTGTGCATAAATGTCAGGTGTAAGTAAAGTAAAGGGAAATATGAAGTTATGATTGTCCTATTACACCTGAGAGAGGCTGCCTTAATCTTTGTTTTGCTTTTTTGGTGGTGCTGTTCTGCTGTATTTTCTCACCTGAACATGCATTTGAGTATCAAATTCTATGTAACTGTTTTATAATTCACTTAGGTGAATGCTGGACATTTCTTTCAGAAATCCTAGGAGCACCAAATTGAATGAGAAGCAAACCAGACCTACAGAATCATCCACTGTCATTGAAGATAGGATAAAAATCCCACAGTACAGATAAGGAATAATCTTATTCTTTTCCCTTTGTTGCTTACTGAAAACCTCATTGGAGAGATTCATAGAGCAGAAAGGGGATCCACTACCACAGAGAAGTCAAAGTATTTAAAGAAATGAATAGTGTATGAAAAGTCTCATTAAAAAAAAAAAAAAAAAAAACCAAAAAAACCCCCAAAACCCAACAAAATCACAACAGAAAAAAATCAATCTAGGATCTAAAATTCTTTCATCCATCTGTCACTAATTAAAAAGAATGTCAAAGAACATATGGTCATGAAACTACAGGGAGTTAAAAAAGAAAATCAAAGGACCTGCACTAACTGTGCACCTAAATAACAGTTTTCAGTAAGTACCTGACAAATCCTCTAGAAAAGTAGATAAAGGGCAGAAGGGTGAGTTGGAATGAAAGACCACAAAGAATTCAACTGATATAATAACTGCTTTTCCTTTCCAGATACTACAAATTGCAGAAGTGATAAAAAAACTTCCCTTGGGAAGCACACGGGAGATAGGGTGTGAGGGAAGGCAGACTCCTTCTGTTAGTTTCTATGTCAATGTTTTCCATGAATGTCATCTTTTCCTAATTGCTTTTGTTGATCTTCTCTTTCTCTAAATTTTTCTGACTTCCATATTAAAAAAAATCATAATTGACTTTTTCTAGGCCATTATATTTAATTCATTATTAAAGAATGTGGTTTTCAGGAATTTAAAACCTCTTACTTTTTCAGTAATAATGGTCTTTTATGTTTTGCAGACTGAACAGAAAAATTAGAGTATGCAATATATTGTTTTAATAAATACAATTATTTGGAAGGAATTAGACTAGGAATATTAAATGAGTTTGTTTTTTTTTTATTACCATTACTTATCATATACAGAATCTGTTTCAGTAGTCACACATCATTTTCTCTTTCTTAGTAGTTCACAAAATGATGTTTATTCCTTGACACCATAATAATAACTCCCTCATAATTCAATCTTATTGTATTGTGACTTCTATATGAGGAGTATTACATTACACTGCAATTTATCTTTTCTGCTTTTCCTCCTCATTTTCCACTCTTATTATCAGTCTTCCTTCCATGTTCATCCATATTCCTAGCAATTCTCCTCTCTTTGGCATAAGTTCTTTTGTGGAAAGGAAGCATGGAATGATTAAGTAGCAGCAATGCAGGAAGTGTGTCCTTATCAAGAAGTTTTCAAGTAAATACTCATCCCTTGAAACCAGCTATTTTTTTTCTAATCCAGAAACTCTTTTTCTGTAAAAATCCTTTCAATAAAGTTTCCTGAGTTTAAATTGAATAAAGAAATGCTTGAAAAAATTAATGCATTCGTGTGTGACTTGTCCTAGATGATCCTGCTTTGGCAGAGGGGTTGGACTTGATCTGTAGAGGTCTCTTCTAAACCTTACCATTCTATGATTCTGTGAAAAGAAACCCTCTTTTTAGTTTGTTGTTGTTATTTTTTGGGTTGTTTTTTGTTTTGCTTTGTTTTAAACATTCTTGCTCTTCATAACACTGAAAACCCTCTGACTTTATAGGCTTCTTGATGCTTAACGTGTATAAAGGATCATAATTGAAGTAAAATACTTTAAAATGTTCCAAAAAATGACACATTTTGTATATGAACTTTACTTCAAAATTTTAATTCATGGAATGTAATGAGATGTGGGGGTTTTGGTTTCAGAATTTCTTCCAAAATCTCCAGAAATCCAGGTTTTGAAGATTACTCTCAGATGAATATATTTACATATACCAGAGCCCTTCCTCTATGTACTCATTCATCTGTCATCTGCAAGCTACTGGAGACTGAGAAACCACATATATAATAAGGGAGTGAGAAAGGAAGCTATCACATACATTCCCTCTGTCCTTAAACACTTCTGTAGGAATCTGCTGCTGGTAACAACATTCAAAAACAGATCTTTGATCTGATTCAATAGATCTATGATTATCTTCTTCTGCTTTTGTTTCCAGATAAATACCACAGGCAAAATAAAAAATTTACTAATCTTGAATTACAGCATAGAAAACCACTCACTGTTGTTGTCCTAAATATTACCTTCTACACATTCTTTAAAAAAAAAACNGCTATTACACACTGAAGAGGGAGGGAATGTCCTCTAAGGTAAATTCAGAAGAACAGCTTAGTATAGTATTTCCATTCCCACTGATGATATGGTTCTGTCTACGCTGTGCTTGTGCTGCAGAGCCCATTAGGCTAGTAGGGTCAGTTTAGCAGGAACGTGTCAGCAAAGGTGGCTACAACACACACAGACTATAAGGATGGGATATAAAAGTGTACTAGCCCCTCATATATTGTGCTGGTTTTAGCTAGTATAGAGTTAATTTATTCAATAGTAGCCAGTATGGGGTTATGTTCTGGATTTGTGTTGAAAACACTGCTGATAACACAGGGATGTTTTGGTTACTGCTAAGCAGTGTCAAGGCTTTTTCTGCCCCAAGAATGAGCAGGCAAGGGGTGCCCAAGATGATGTGAGGGAAATCAGCTAGGACAGTTGACCCAAATTGACCAAAGTGATATTCCATACCATATGACATCGTACTCAGCAATAAAAGCAAGATAAAGAGGGGAGGTTCAGAGTTATGACATTTGTCTTCCCAAATAACTGTTGTGCTCTATGGAATCCTGCTATCCTGCAGATGGCTGGCCATTGGCCTGCCAGAGGGAAGCAGGGAATGAACTTCTTGTTTTAACTTTGCTTGTGTGTGAGGTTTTGCTTTACCTATGAAACTGCCTTTANGTTCTGAAGTTTTGAAAGTAAGTGCCAGTTGCTGTCTTTCACTCTGCCTTTATTTGCTAGTTCCTCTCAGGATCTTCATCATCCCTATAGCATGAGACCTTCACATACCTTCTGTGCTGGTTTAAGACTAATTGGAATNGCAACTCAAGAGTTTTTTCACTTTTACCCTTAAAACTCTCTCATCTATCCCATCAGGTAGAGTTGAGTTGCCACACAGGCTGTGTGGTGCTAGTTTCTGGCTGGGGTTAAACCACAACATGTAGAAATTTGTTAGTCTGTGGACTCTTGATAAGCTTCTTTGTCTGGAGAGCTAATTCCTTCATCCCACAGGAAAACCTTGATTTGTCCTGATATGCAAACTCTGATTTTTCACTGTTGTGAATCACAGATCTAGGAAATGCAACAGTCAAGAGAATTCTCTATAATATGCCCTGTGGAAATTTACCTTCTGCTTTAACTTCCTTATGTAATCTTTCTTCTTACAATTCACTCTGATAAATACAATAGTTTGTACTTTTTTATTCTTTCACTTATAGTAATGTTGTACAGGTCAAGAAACATTCTTGCTGCTCTCCTCTAAACCCTACTCATGGTCAAACACAGCTAACACCAACTTTATTCTTGGAATTTTTCCCTAATATCACATAAATTGCTTTCCACAGCTGCACAAATTGTTTAAAAGCTTGGTCCTATGCATTTCATAAAGAAAGACCCCAATTTTATCTTGTATGAAAAATTAGTAAAATTATCAGCCATAGCTGAGATTTGTGGAAGTGTAACCTTTTGGCTTTTGTGAGATGTGTTCAGCTGTGAAGAGCTAAAGTTTGAATTCTTTTCTTCCTCAAGAGTACTTCAAAAGAAAGCAGTGCATATGCATTAGAGTTCAAGTACTCTGATTATTGAAATAGAACAATCAAATAAGCATCAGATTATAATTAATTTAAAATACATTTTTTTTTTGTCTGCAGTATGGGGAAGGAGAAATTATACAATATTTAAATCAGTTTCAGCATGTTTTTAAGCCCTACTGTGTTTCTTTTAATGTCAAAATGGAAAAGATTAGGAAAAATGAGGTAGAAGGAGGAGAAATTGAGATGCGAAGTCTAGAATGTAAACAAAAATCTCCAAAATGTTAAAACAAAATCTAAGTAATACTCTATGTTTTTAAAATCTCTCTTTCTTTTACTTTTTGCATTGTTTATTGTACAATGAATGGCTGCCAAGCAACTGAATAAGTTTCCAACCAAACCATTAAGAGATGCATGTCAGAGGCATGAGGTAAGTAGAGACCTCTTTACTCAGACATCCACGATTAGAGACAGGATTTAAGAAGTACTAGCAATAGATGAGAGCATATTCTAGGAATTTCTGTAGAACTCAACCCCTATAAAGCTGTGGGACCAAAAACCTGCATCCAATGATGCTGAGAGAACTAACCAATACCCTTGAAAGCCATTGTCTATCATCTCGAACAGGCTGTAGAGACTGGAAGATATCCCTGATGACTGGAGAAAAGCACCTGTCAAATCCATCTTCAAAAGGTGACAGCCCAGAAAACTAAAAGCCAGCCACCTCAAGTCTAAGGAAAAATCATGTAGTGAATCCTTTTGAAACACATTTCTGGGCACATAAAAAGAAAGCAATTTGTAACAATTAGCATGAATTTATCACAGGTAAATCTTGCATAACCAACAAGGTTGCTTCTAGTGATAAACTGTCTGGATTTGTGGCTGGGAGAGGCATGGTGGATTTGTTTGTTTGTTTGTTTGTTTGTTGGGTGTTTTTTGTTTTGGGTTTTTTTTGTTTGGTTTTTTTTGGTTTTTTTTTTTCTTTTTTTTCTTTTTCTTTGACGTTGTCTCTCAAAATATTCTGCTATTGAAATTAGCATGTCTGGGCAACCATGTGGATAAAATGCTGGGTAAGTGCTCAGCCTCAGAGCCCGTATTTCACTTAGACGATGTTTGCAAGGATCTTGAGGTGTTTTCTGCTTAACAACATATTCTGGAATAAGAGGTGGGGTAAACTCTTATTCATAGCAGATGACATCAAAATGGGAGAACCAGTTGATATTCTTGAAAATAGGGACCTACCACTCAGAGAGACTCCACAGGGTAGAGCAATGGGTCAGCCAGAAGCTAATGAAATTCAACAAGGATAAATGCAAAGCCTTACATTTGGAAAGAAATAAGTTGCCTTATGAGGTTGGAAGTCTTCTAGCTGCCTTAGGAGGAGTGTGGCCAGCAAGTCAAGGGTGGTGATTCTTCTCCTCTGATCAACACCTAGAGTGCTTTGTCCAGTTCTGGATTCCCTATACAAGAGAGAAGAGCTCCATCAAAGGACTACTAAGTGGATTAAGAGTCTGGAGTATCTCACACATGAGGAAAAGGAATGTGAGGAATGTTATGAGAATTTAGTTTATTTTCTGACACAATAACCCATTGATAGTTTCTGTGCTAAGGTTTTGTTACCAAGGGGTTGCAGAGATGGCTTCTGTGAGAAGAGATAAGAAACTGCCTCCGTGTCAGTCAGATCCAACTTGAGACAGCTTCAGTAGACTCACCCCTTGTTTTTCACTGACTGCACTGTTGAATAGGAGTGGGAGAGCAGCTGGATGGGCATCTGGCAGTCAGCCAAGGTTAAAAACCACTGTCGATGCAGTATTTCTCACTTCAGATTTTCTATCTTTTCACCGATAAGGCATTTTTACATGTCAATAGTCTCCTCCATGTACAAGGATACCAATAAAGACTCTTTCAGCTGTCAGTACATTGTTGAGACGATAAATACATAGAGAATAGACAATGTCTAATTATAATAAGAAGTGTACAATCATCTGTGTAACACGTACTAAATTCCTGATATTTTACTTCCAAAAAGCTAGCCCCCGTTACTTATGTGCAGAGGAATCTTCTCTGGATATAATCAGGCAATGTTATTGTTGTCCTGTCATTGTTATCCACACCTGACAGAGGAAACAGCAATGGTAACGGTGAGACAGCAGAGGGAATATTGTCATTAACAGATCAGGGTGTTGCAGTGTAGCGGCCATTGGCAGAACATACAATTTGGCACCTAGCTTGTTTGAGTGGTTTTGCAGTTTCATTTTCATAGTGTTTGCTCATCCCATTGTTCCTTGGCCAGAGATTAACAACAAACTGAGTTGGATTTCTGGCTGATTTAAATAGGTGCAATTTGAGTGAAACCATTAATGATTCAACCCATCAGTTACAGATCTGGCCTTCTTTAATCTAGGCTGATCTGTATTTTTTTTTACAGTGGAAAACTGCTAATCCCCAGTTGGTTATTGTCTCTTCAAGGTCTGCTTCTGAAATACAATTCCGCAGCTCACATATGAATGCTCTACAATAATCATAAAACAAAGTTAATTCCCAGACTCTCCTAATCACCATGGTAACACACTCAGACAAGCACAACTGAGAAATGTAGGTACCCTGAAAGATTTTGTCTGAAAAGTAAAAGCACAGTAATGCTCTAAGCACAGACAGGAGTTTTTTGTGGGTATTTTTGTAGATAATCCTCAAGTCTACATCTCCTGCAATGAAATGGCTCTGGAAAGAGCATGCACTAGAAAATAATAAGATAGCTCTTCCATTTCAAGTATCCCAATAGTATTAACTTCCAAAATTTAGCATGAAAAGCAACATCTGTCTTCTGAACATCCATGAGGGTTCATTAATTCACTGCTATTTTTTGACTAGGGGTAACCACTACTGTAGGGTTCAAAACCAAGCTCTACTTGTTAGTCACCTCTGACAACAGTATCTTCTAAGAGAAATGTTTCTTTCTCTCCTTCTCAGTATATTAATAGATAACATTGCTAGCCTTTCTTGACAGAACTAAACAATTATTTTCATATGCAATACACATAAGTGAGTACTTGTTTCCCATTGTACTTTAGTAATCTTTATTTCCACAGGATCCTATTTCAACTCAATTTTATTGAAAATAAATAATTATCCAGATGGTGCACACTATTTTGAACGAGTTTTTGTCCTTGCCTAACACAATGGTACAAGAAGTTTCGTACAGAATTCAGCTGATGACACAGTACTTTTTCACATGTGTTACAAATTTGGCTACTCCAAGTTTCTTGCTATTTGTTCCCTATGATTGCAATGATTTTTAGTAGATATTGGTTTTGTTACTCTTTAATTGCTTGATTTTATATGACAAGACTTCATTTTGTGCTTGTTGTTTCTGTTCCTAAATTAATCCATTTTGCCAGTAAGACCTTCTGACCCTTTTGTTTTCTAACAGTTTCTCATAGGTTTATACCACCACTGTATCTCATCAATTGCTAAGCAATACTGGTATCAAAGTCAATGCCATGGAAACATTTTAAAAGCTATTTCCAAAATTTGTGTTCGTACAAAAATCTAATCTAAATGAGTTCCACAAGAGACTCCTAACAATACTGGATTTATTGCCAGTAGAAACCCCAATACAACACTCCCTTAAAATGTTGCCCAGATTCTTCAATTTACAGAATCCTTTCTCTCTTCTCAAAATACCACCTCAAGAAAAAGAGTTGTTTGTTGTGACTGTCTCACTGATATATATTTTTATGGAACATAACAGAACCATCACAACTTGCTTTAGAGTCATACCTCCTAGCATACCATGTTCCTGTGATCTCATAATAACAGTATTCACATGCTGCATCAGCAGTTCTCATTCTATCACTGTGTTGCCCACATTTCTTGCTTTGGTGAACAAATATTTCACTTATGTCTCACTGATTTAATTCACTTTCCTAGCTACATTAGGTACAAAAATTTCATTGTACATGCTGCTTGCTCTGCAGATGTTCTTGTATGTATTATTTCTTTCTTCTTTTCTGTCATCTTTCTTCTTTATCCATGCTGTTCTTTTATACTGCTGTTTCTCTTTTATATGCAATTTTCCCATACTGAAACCAGTCCTGAAGATCATGCAGAGGCTTCCAGCCTTCTTTTCATTTTCTCTTGAACAAACACTCTCATCCATTGTGTTCACTTTCTGGTGCATTTTACCACTTAGCATGAAAGCTTTCAATCACCAGGTTTTCCTCCTTGCAGCAAACTTGAACCATACAGTGATCTCTACACTTATCTGTTCCTTTTCTTAGAAACATGAAAAGCAACAGAAAATCAACCTACAACAGAAAACTACAAGTTTTATAAATGATAGTCTCATGCACTGAAGGTGAGCTTGAAATTTATGTTCTTTTTTGGTGGCTATTTGCAGCATTTTCTCATTCCTTGCCAATACAACCTTGAGTGAGGATGTGCTCCAAATAGGGTTTGTAAAGCACTCTTTAATAAAAAATAATTATTGCTGCCCTCTCCCATAAAAGACGTCCAAATCATTGTCTTATTTGTTTTATAATCAATATTTGTTGCAACAATATTGAAAGAAAACAAACTACAGGGCAGATGATAACAGTTGGTTGATGGGAGAGTAGTCCTAAACCAACTCTTGCTAAAAACAATGCAAGTTTCACTATTGCTCTGAGAAAATGCTTTGTAGGCAGCCAATTTGTGTGTACCGATTCCACAATTTTAAGATCAGACTATATAAGAAACTTGTTCCCTTTTTGTACTCGAGATCTTAACAGTGAGCAAGGTTCACATTTACTGTGTATAAATGTAATGTACCAAACTGGTGACCTTTAAAGGTCTTTCTAACACAAACTAGTCTATTTTAAGACAATTTCCAGGTGAGTTTATAATGGACAAAAATCTTACTTTTCTTGATTTTATCACTCATAACATTTCATAATACAACTGTTCATCAGTTTCAGGGAATTCCCCTTCCAGAAGCAGACCCGCAGAGTTAAGGCCACTTTCTTTGCAGAAAGAATGCTGAAATAGCCCATATTAAACAGAACCTACGAATGTTAAACATATCCTTTTAATATGCTTGGACAGTGAAAAAAATACCAGACAGACATTTGTCATGTTTTTCACACTTCCTGCTTTATCTCCTGAAGCTACATTTGTCATAATTAGCTTTGTAGAACGAAACTTGCATCCCAGCTCATTAGCCTCTAAGTGGGTGTGTGTTGCCTTAGTGCTTGCTAATACAGTCATCTTCAACATTTTTCAGAAATATTCTGTGGCTCTACTGAACAGAATATTTGCCCAAAGTTGTTGATGTGCCTTTCACAGAGAAATTCTCTCCTCTTTTTTTTTTCTTTTTTTTCTTTTTCTTTTTCTTTTTCTTTTTCTTTTTCTTTTTTTTTCTTTTTCTTTTTCTTTTTCTTTTTCTTTTTTCTTTTTCTTTTTCTTTTTCTTTTTCTTTTTCTTTTTATTTTTTCTTTATCTTTTTCAAAAAATAACAAATCTGCAAACAAATCTGATATTGTTATGATGAGTTAGTTGATTGCTGTATAAGTCTTCACAATGTCTTTTTTTTTTTTCCTCTTCTCCCAGCAGACTACTTTCCATGACAAACAGCTTAAGAATGTGTTACAGGTTTGGTTTTGGGTTTTCTGGTGCGTTTTGTCTGCTTAGGGTTTTTTTTTCGTTGGTTGGGGCTTGTTTTGTTTTGTTTTGTATTTTCTTTCATTATGAAATAGTATTAGTAACAGCCCAGTAAATTTTGAGGCCTTGAGAGGATAACAAGGACTTATCCTTCCCCAGCAGTCTCTTCCTTCGTGGGTCATTCCAATTAGTATCTTCTCTGTGTCACACCATTATAGTCTCTGAGCATAAGAAATTTTCAGGGTGGTTTTCAATTTCTTCAGAGTATGGATTGGAAGGAGAGGTTTGTTAATGTGTGATTTATGGACAGTTGAACACTGCACAGGATAACTTACTGCAAATAACTTTATATTTCAGAGAATAACGTTCAGCTCTTGATATAAAAGGGATCATGCAAAATGGTAAATGATTTATAAGACATTTTCTTTTGCTCGTTCCTTTTATAACTTATCCACATATTGCCAAAACCAAATATAAACATAAATACAATTGTTTGAAAGCTAACAAAATCACAAAAAATCTAGCAACTGCTAGGAGTTGTTATGCAGCTAGACCTCCCAGGATTGTATGTATTTAGAAATTTTGCTTAGGACTCTACCGTGTTCATTTTCAGTAGTATTTTTTCTTAGTAAAATACATATTTCTCATGCAAACACAGAGAAACAGAAGTTAAAGAAGACACTACAAGCATATTGCTTTGCTGCTACACGAAGTAGGAGCTCTTTACTGCTACACGTCTAGCCTTAGTATCTGCACCTTCTATTTGGGGTATATTTTACCTTTCTCCTTGTATTTGAGATACGTTCTTCTATCTTTCTTAGGCTTACTTCACTGCAAGCCATTATGAATGTTTTTGTGCTTCACCACTGTAGGAGTTTTAGAGAAGACTGGATACAGGAACTAGCAAAGAGTGGATCTTTCATCTTTTCTTATGCTACCGTGCTTCAGCAGTGAGGTTTATCTTACTGATGGAGATGGGCAGTGTGAGCACAGAAAGCAACATCCCCATTCTCAACGCTATATTTATTTCCTCGGATTTTCCCTGGAAATATGTTTATTGAGTGCAATGTTTGGGATTTGATAAGGAATTTTCTTTCTTCCTTTTCTTATTTTTTTTTTTAAGAGAGTGAGAGCAGAATGCTGTTGTGACATTGAGGACAAACCAAAAAATTGCTCATAAAAATGCTTTTCAGTCTTAGGTATGGTTAGTTTCCTTTAGTCTGACACCTATCTGGCACAGCAACAAACATCAGATAAGCTGAATCAAAAGTCAAGCAGCAAGATAAGTATCTCCAAAGTTTCCCTCTATCCCCCTCCCTCTTTTGCTCACAGGCAGACTTGCAGTGTTGGCCATTTCAGAGCTGTCAGTAAAAGCAGAGATCTGAAATGGCTGTGTTCATGTACAATGAAACCATGGTGGAACTATTTTTCTTTTCTTTTCTGTTTTTAAATTCTCACTGCCATAAGTAATTTCGTGTTTGAAGTGAAGAAAACAAGCTAGAAATGCACTCTGGCAAAGGCATGGGAGAACGGTGCCTCATTAGTCAGAGAAAAAAATATGATAAAAAGCTCTAAAATAAACACTGAAGAAGAAGGCAGGAATCAAGGCAATGATTCTTGTACTTGTTAACAGAGACAGTACCCGAGCTACATAAGGAGACAGTCTGCATTTATTTCAGCTAGAAGGAGGTAAATGTTTAGAATTGAGCAGTTCACACCCAAGTCCTACTGAACTCTACATCAACCTAGTTCAACTCTATGCCTTTTACATATTAAAGTCAAAGAACATAAAATATGGGTTGACAGCTTTTAGCAGCAACAGTTCTTGTACTGTGGTAGGACTGAGTAATTCCACTGCAGAAATAGAGGCTTATTAAACCAGGCATTATACAAGCACCACAAAAAGTGCAATCTCACTTTAAAGAAATTATAACTTGAGAATAAGGTGCGTGATGACAGGTGGCTGTACATGGACAGCCTGGAGAAAACATGAAAATACTGAATAATATTGATGAAATCACCCATTCTGGAGTGTTGCCAGTACATGTTTCACCTTCACTATAAGGTTATTATGTACAGCAAATAGAATGTTTATCTTCTGCACATGAGATAATACCATTTCCACATACCAAATTAAAATTTTCGAGTTATGTTCTGTTGTAATCTATTTTAAATCATGGCTTTAGTAGGGACAAATCCTGCCAGACCAACCTAGTGTTTTTCTATGATAAAGTGACTATGTCAGTGAATAAGGGATCACCTATGGATGTGTTCTCTCTGGACTTCTGCAAGGCCTTTGACATGGTCCCCCACAACATCCTACTCACCAAGATGGAGAGATATGGATTTGGTGGATAGACTGTTCAGTGGATAAGGAATTGGCTGGATGGTCACATCCAGATGGTAATGCTCAAAGGTTTGAAATCCAGATGGAGGGCAGTGACGGTCTCCCTCAGGGATCTGTACTGTTTAATATTTTTATCAGTGGTATAGACAGTGAGATTGAGTGCACCATCAGCAAATTTGCAGATGACACCAAGCTGAATGGTGCTGTTGATATACCAGAGAGAGGAGATGTCGTCCAGAGGGACCTGGACAAGCTGGAGAGGTGGGCCCAGGTGAACCTCATGAGGTTCAACAAGAGCAAGTGCAGGGTTCTGCACCTGGGCTAGAACAATCCTCACTATCAATACAGACTGGG